>JAZGTJ010015271.1:0-13501 GCA_036877575.1 Botia almorhae
TGCAACAGTCAGACTGAAATAATGGTCTATTGATGAGCTCTGAAATCGAGTTGTGCTTGACAGAATGACACGTGACCCTACATTCACTAGCAGTAGAGAAGACAGAATACCGTTGAGTGGACGTTTACCTGAGAGGAATCTGAAACTTTTCAACTTTTTTAAAAAAATGTTAATTTATTTCACTCAGATTTTCATCAGTTAATGAGCATGAGAAGTAATTAGTCCTCATAACATTGCGTGTGTTTGCTAGTCCCTTTTCAAGAACATTTTCATGCCCCAAAAAGTCTAGAAATGAGGTTGAGGTTTGGTTGGGGTTATTTCAGAGACAGTCTTTGCTGAATCAGATTGTCTTTACATCAGAGGGACGTTGAGTGTGTGCCGTGTGCCCACAGATCGATAGAGGCATTTAAAAGATCTCCGCTGCTCAAAGCCTGGTGTCCCTGCCTGCTGGGGAATGAAAATGCACGTCTTACTGTTTCTGTAGCTGACCTGAGATCAGTTACACTGCCTGTCTGATGACAATAGTAAGAAGTAAGGATGGGGGAAGCTGGTCCCAGTGTAAAGAGAAGATTCTAGCTGTTCAAACTCGGTCGTGGAGGGCTGGTGTCCTGCAGATTTTAGCTCCAGCTTGCCTCACACACCAGCCTGGAAGTTTAATTGGGTCTATATGTAGCACATAATAGACAGTTGAATATTCAAACTTTCTTAAATGAATAGATCTTAAATCTAAAAGCACCTTCATTACTCCACATTCACTCGTTCTTTTCATCCTATTGTGACCAGAAACATGTTGTGGCATCTATAATGCTCTAAAGGGGATTAACCCCGACAGAAGGGTTCAGCGGATCAAGCGGCCCGGGTTCTGGTCATGTGACCTCACCCCCATCTGATCCCATAATGCATAGGTGGTCAGAATCAGGTCAGGAAGACTTTGAGAAATTTAACGGGGAAATATTTGTATTCGTCGTCCTTCATGGAGAAACAAAAAGACAAATTTATAAAACTAATTTTGTTTTGTGTTTTTTCTCAGGTTGGAAATTTAGATTCAGAGATTTAGATTCTAATCCAAAATTCCCCATTAAATTTCACTGGCGTATTGTAGTAACAGTAACAGCAGTACATACAGAACAGAATCTGAAGCAGAATTTGAACTGTTTTGTTAACATGTGACCCAGTAACTCTCAGCCCCCCCACAGCTCTGTGCCACATCTTCTGATAATGAGAGAGGTGACAAACGTTGCGCCGCGCATCGCAGTATTCTCTAGAGACCATCCCGAGGTCTTAGTGTGTGTTCTGTAATATAGTAACCTTAAAAAGGAAAAGCAAATTTGAACCAGCTGTGTTGTTTTAATTGGCTCACTGTCTATACAGAGAATAAGCTAACCTGAGGTGCACTCAGGGTTAAGGGTACGTTGCAGTGCCCTGCTAAGTGGACTTCATGGCGTATTTAAACAGGGAAATTGACATTCCACATCGTAGACAGATCGTGTGCTCGACCCTTATGCAGTTTGCCGTGTCCTATAGACTAAGTATACATCAATACATTCACAAGACAGGAAACAGGGAAATTACCCATGAGTCACTGCACACCACCTTAATACTACCTAGACTGGCTAAACTCAATTTTTAAAAGTGGTTATGAAGCAGTTAAAAATAAACTACTACTTTAAAGTAATCGATTTTAATATTTGCATTTTCGAGCTTACATGGATTTGTTATATACATTTACACATAAACGCACGGCCATTTGCATTCAATGTATTTACGTCATCTTTTTTGTAACCTCATGTGTTGTCTGTGTTTAATGACATTGAATTTGAATAAATGAATTTTGTCAAGCAAACCAGATATCCCCTGCCTAGTGTGTAGGGAGCAGAGAACACCCTGTACTGTCTCTGTGCACAGGAGATTAAGAACGCCGTCCAAGGGCATAATGGTGCATTACATAAATCGCTCTTTATGGGGTTCAAACGTACAGTGCTTCGCTTCCAAACCCAGATCTTGAACCACTACACCACTCCACTCTCATGTTTTAGACTTACTGATAGATGTAAATATGGTGACAACTGGCTGATCCCGGTACAGCTCTGTGTCCATCAAGGTTCTCATGAAGACTAACATGTTTGGCTTCTGGTTTGCTTAATTATGTATAAGACCAAAGTCACGGCTGAAGTCGTGTTATTAACATGCCCATGATGATTACAAGATTAGCACACCCTCAGCGGCAGCTAATTAATGAGCACAGTCTAATTAGCTGGGTGCCAGTGTCGCCCGTCAGACATCTCTGCAGCCAGGAAAAGTTGATTTAGTGATGCCCGAGCTAGCCTCGCGTTACTGCAATTCGCGTGTTGCTTTATGATATTAAATGATGATGAGGAACAAGATGCTTCACCAGACTAAAATCCCCTGTTGTTGACTGGACTAAGCTGCACATTATAGAGACGTTCCTTGAAAATGTTCGTTTGTGTTCCACAGAGAAAAAGAAGTCATATAGGTTTTAAATGACATAAGGATGACTAAATGATGGAGAAAAATGTTTTTAGGTGAACTGTCCGTATAATTGTTACTTGATGACAAGGAAAGTTTTGATTTTGATACAAAAGTTTGAAAAATATCCATTGATTTAATTAGTTTCTCATGATCAGTTATTACTGTCACTTTCATGTTTAAAGGAAGAAGTTGTAACTCATAAAAGATCTGAAGCGTCTCTTTAACCATCGCTTATCATCATCATGCTGTAGTCCTCAATCGCTCTTTAACTCCTTACATTGTGTTTTGTTGCTGTGGACTGTTGCCATTGTGTTCAGCATTATTTACTGCTTCACTGTTGCCAGATCCTCGCTTATGAATCAAAATGTTGTGTTGTAACTGCACATGGCCAATACAGTTGGCTGCTGTTCTACTTGTAGTGCACTCCTGCCTGTTGACAGCTATACTGTACGACTATCTGGATAAGAGGTGTGAAGAAGGAACAGATAATGCTGCATCTTTCTCTGCCATCTGCTCATATCTCTCATCTGAGTACATGCCGTGGGCGACTTCCGCCCAGCAATCACAGGCGTGCAGGAGGCGGGAGCATTGATTTATTAAGAGATGGCAAATTTAAGCAAACCCCAGGAGAGCACCTGGCTTTGTTCGGCAGCTCCGTTTACCAGCGTGGCACAATAATGAATGGAGGGATGTTCGTGACAGCCGCCTCCGACTCTCAGTAACGCCGAGAGAATCTGCGCTTTCACACTCTAGAGATACTTGTGATTAGCTGGTGGTGTTGCTTGTCGCGCTAACATTTGTCATCTGTCTCCCTGGGATACTTGGAAATATTTTTTTTTTACCCATGATGCAATTCTTTAAGAGCACACTCAGGTGCATGCTTAATTTCTGGTGGTCATTTATTGTCCTGACAATAAACAAATGATGAGATATAAGATGATGAACATTAGGTGGCTAACATTAGCAAAGAAGCTTTTTTTGCTTCTTCGCACGTCAGTGGAAAGTAATAAATGTGTGAGCAGGAATCCAGCGCCTTAAGACTCAGCAGAAACTCATTCTATTGACCTATTTGAACTTCCCCAGGGGAAGCTGAGGGTCCAAAGATAGAAAGAGACATTACCAGTGAGGAATTTTTATTACACCTTCTTTTGAATGAACCGGCTGTTGGAATCTGGAAGTCTTTCACCTGCCACTGGAAGGTCTAAGAGCTGTCTCACTTTGTATCATCGTAAGGCTAAAAGTGAGCTAAGAAACCAGCTGAAGCTACAGCCAGATCAAATCTTGTATAACATTAAAATCACTCGGGTTAAAGCCGTTAATGGGCACAGCAGAGCCCGGACCTCACAAGATCCCACAATCCCTTGAGTTTGTAGTGATGAAGTGAGCTGGTTGAGCTGGTGAAGGTTTGAAGAGTTCGTAATAGTAGCGATGATTTCAGTCATTTTATAAGCATGATTCTGAGAGTGGAACATGACCCTTGTTGTGTATCACAGTGTGTTTTATAAAGACACTGTAAAATGATGAGCACACCCGGACTCTGAAACAGTAAAATAACCATACAGAGAATCAACCTAAAAACGAGCACATGCTTGTTTCTGTGCATTATAAACGAAGGTGAAAATACGGTACATTTATGAAGTATACGGTTATAGGACTGGAAAGTTTTACAGTAGATATTGTTTGACGGAGAAAAGAGATTTCTTTTAAATTAGAAAGTTCTCACAGGATTTTGTGTACACAAACGCCTCCCGGTTCTACTGTGAAATTGTGTGTGTGAAGATATTTGTGGATTATTATAAAGCTTGAGGGTGTATAACTGATAACTGAAGGTCCTCTCAGATTTCTGTCTCTCGTTCGTTTTGAAGGTGCAAGCGGCGCTTACGTAACGCTTGCGTAACGCTCGCCTGTGACTTTCAGAAATGCACCTCATGCTTTACTCATTGTTCTGGTGTGGATGCATGGACTCACTTGCAGTAAGTCAGACGTGTACCTTAATGCATGGTCACATGAGAAGGTTCTGCATCAGTGCATGTAAAACACTGCAGTAACATGCTAAAAGCCTGCCGTACTCAACACTCGCAGGTGAACACAGAGGTCTGATGATGTAACGGCCATTTTTACAGCAAGCTGAAGCAATATCACTGATTGCATGAGACTAAATGGAATGAAGGGTTGAGCAAATGCACTCAATTCAGTTCAGATTCATCACCGATTGTGACATACCACTTCAAACAAACCGAGTATAAAATAAAACTGAAAAGTAATTATTAATGGTTTTAAATGATAGAAGGGCCTCAGGTTCAGAAAATGTCTATTGTTAACTTTAGGAGGGTGAACTAGTTCTTATTTGAGCTATTTTCTAATTTGGGATTTTGAAATTTGGGACGCGTCAAAATACAGTTTTACATCTTATTTGTGGAATATGTGATGTGAAGATGATTTAAACTTTATGCTTTACACTTTTTTGTTTATAATGAAACTGTTCAGGTCAAGAGATCAGGTGTTGAGATGGACCTTTTCAAGAAAAACATTTCAGCACGTAGTAATTGTAATCACACAGAAAGATTAACAGGTTTTTTGGTGGATTTTTAGCCCCCTTAAAGGATTTTAAATGGCTTTGTTTAATTCAGCGTGGTACTGTTACTGTTTACTGAGCAATGCACCTCAGTTCATTGCTCACGAAATTGATAAAAGCATTTTTGGTTTGAAAAAGACCCATTGCAACCATTGCAACACCATAGCTTTATGCTTTTGATTTGCTGTTTGTTCCTCTTTCCTACTATAATGTTGAAAAATGTGTATTTTAATTATTTAAGAAACACTGCTGGTACCCATTTCACTGGCGCGGATCATTTTGAAGAATTAGTTAATGGGCAGATCAGGTTTAGCTCTAAATTCAGTCCTGCTCTTCCTCTGAGTTCACACTGGGGGCAAGAGTGAATTATTCTCCTGCAGTGGGCTGTCAATTATAAACCTATGGCTCCATTTTTCAATTAGCAGGAAGGCAGGAACTCTGTCTGGCTCTGATGAGTGGAGCATTGATCTCTGCCTGCATCACAGCGGCTGTGCAGCTCATGGGACATTAGCAACAATGTTCTGTGTATTTCTTTAGTTGCCGATCCTTTCCGCATCTGCGCACAGAATTAAGTTTTTTTTCATTATTCATCACTTTTATTATGTTCTTGTCGATGTGATCATTTGAATAGTTTTTATGTGTTTGTGGTTCTAGAATTATCTTTCTGATTACACAGTATACATGAAAACACAATGAGTTTGCCTGTGTTTGTGCATACGTGTGCAGTTGTGTGTATAAACTACATTCACACACTGCAGAGACATGAAGCTTAGCTGAGCTTCTGTATGACTCATTTGGTAAATAGGTTAATCAGAGTGACCCACAAAAGAGGAACAAACACACGTTTTAATGTGAGGTTAATGACAAAAGTTTTTGCTGCAGGTTTGGACCACAGACGACTCGTGACCATGCAGAGAAACTGAATTACTGGAGATCTTACATATGCATCAAATACATGAAATAATTTCTGTATAATTACATACGGTTCAGTGAGGGAAGCATAACAGATCCCCGATCAGCACTTTTGCTCTCGTACCTGTGTAATTTAAAAGAAGTCCCTTTGAGTGAATGTACAGTGTTATTTTAACCGTACTGACCATGGATCTAATCTGGGTATTTTAATGTCTAGCTTAGCAAAAACCAGAGAAAGTTGAAATGTAAAAATAAGGTATTTTGCTTATAAGGAGGAAAAATACAGATTGCAAATGCAGGAGTGAATAAGTGATTTTGTCTTTAGGGACGGTTCATGATGGTCTGACAACCGACTAGTCAATGTAGTGAGGTCATCTAATTTTTATTTTTAATATAATTTTATTATATTTTTAGCTCCAGCGATAAATCACAATCTTATTCACCATGAGATTATGGCTTGTTTGTCCCTGCTGTGGTTATTAAAGGTGTGAGGACGGGCCTACTGATAGCGACCAATCAGGTAGCAGTCTCCCCAATGTTTAAACCAATCAAAAGTTGTTAATATAACTTACAACAGATGATAATTGATTTTTAGAAACAGGGTTCCCTCTATCAGGATTTAATCTGTTAAGTGCCCTGTTACAAGTTTTAGCTGTCGTGCACTAGCATCTTGGAGTTGTTTACATAGACACACATACACTCACACTGTTTGCCTGTTTCTTGGCTGAGGGCTGATTGGGGCCACCACTAAATCAATGACCAGCCAAAAGAACAGCTATTTTTCAGTCATTTTCACTTTGCTTATCAGTGGGTGAGATTAACACTTGCAGGTCTGTTGTTTTGTGGCCTGACTCGGCTGACTCAAGACCAGCCTAATACCTGAATCCTTTAGCATCACCCAGGCCCACAACAATCTTAGTTTCACAACACTGTTTATGTTTCTCCTGCAGACACAGATGTGTAAACAAACAGACACAAAATCTATTCCTGTTACATTCTCTTCAGTTTCTTAAACGCAACAATGACTAGCTGTCTCCCAACCGTCACACAAATCTGCATAATAGTAAAAATATACTGTGTAACGTCTGATGTATGTAATATATGTTAGACACGGCTTTGAAATGTTTATTACTCACTGAATTATGATGTTTTCTCACAGAAATACAGTCATTATCTGTGATACGGTAGTGCAGGTTTGAGTAATGCGGTTATCCTTCATCAGACCTCACTAATAATGGCTGCTCTCCCCTCCGGGGGGAAAGCAAGACAAACACACCATTGATTTTCTTTTCCTTTTATCTGGAAGTACATCCTAGTAAGGAATCTTTTAGAAGACATTTTTATCCACAAGCACTTAACATTACTAAGCGTCAGTCCACCTGGTACAACATAAGTATATATAGGATAATGTTTACAATGTATGATTCAGTCCTTGAGGGATTCGAACCAACAACCTTTGAAGTGACACTACACCCATCACATACTTGTTCTGGTAGTCTTCCTTCCTCAGCTAGTAGAGCTCGGGTGTGCTAGCAATGCCAGAGTCATGGGTTCGAATTCCAGTGAGTGTGTGAACTGATAACCTGTGTACCCCAAACGCACTGTAATTCACTTTGAATGGTTGCTGGTTTGAACAGAGAAATGGTTTAATTTGTTCATGCAGACGGTTGTGTAATGTATCAATCGATTCAGAAACATTTCACATCTAAACTGGATTAAGGGCGGATCCAGATTCAGAGACAGTCTCCTTAATAGTTGAATAGTCTTTGCCACGATTAAGCAAATGTCTGTGGTTTTTATTTATGCTTAAATGCAAAAAGAATAAGCTTTCAGTCCCACCTAATGCTTGCCTTGCTCATTTTAAATGCTATGGATTGTTTAATATCTCAGATAGATTGTTCGCTGCGTTGGTGCTTTTTGCTGACTCGCATTCTTTATAACGCAAGCCCATAATGCGCTTCTATATATACTGCATTTACCTGAAAACCTGTAAGCAAGATCCCTTACTGCACATTATATCAGACACATGTGAACGATCATATTTCCTCTCCTGGAGTTTTACGCATCAGTAAAACACGGCAGGTGGGGGTCTGAATAATAGCAAAGTTTGTTCAAATGTAATCTGGCAGATTATGTAAATTATATAACCTGCTGTGCACTGATCGAATTATATTATGGGATGTTCTTTTATACACCCTGTATGATGTTATTAAAGTCCTGCACTGTGATTATCCGCTCTCCAGTCGTAAAATATTGTTGCCATACCGCATAAAAACTAAAACAGCCAATAACTGCTCACTTGAAAGTAAAGAATACTGAAACTGCTCCGTGCTCTAACTGCATTATTTATGTTAGCACCTTGCATTGTTGTTGTGCGACTGTAAAATGTTATGATTTATTTAAATATGAAGTTAAGAACGAAGGCTATTTCCTCTTAAAGTGATGCACAAATCGAATGGTTTGTTGTTGTATATTGATTTTGGTGTATATTGGTTCAATAGACAAGTTGCACAGGCTTCAGGAGTCCAGGCCAGAACTGCAGAATGGAGAAATGCTGAGGCTTGAGTTTTGACGTGATGTTCTGGGGCAGGTTTAATCTCTTGTAATGCATTTCGTTTTAAAATAGCCCCTGTGAAGGGCAGATCACGTCACTGATACAGGACACAACACAGATGCTTTGAATGACAGCCATTGATGCTCACAACGGGCTCACTCACTTCCCTACCTGATGTGCCGTGGATCTGCCTGTCTGCCTGCCTGCCTGCCTGTCTGTCTGTCTGTCTGTCTGTCCGTCTGTCTGCCTGCCTGTCCGTCTAATGCTCTGATTTCAGCTTTCACTCTTTTTGTCTCTCTGTGTTATCTCACTTTTTATTCTCTTACTCTCGTTTCTGCAATCTTTTTTTCCTCTTCTTGCTCTCTTTGTTGTCATTGGACAACTGGTTTCTGTAAGTGACTCACTCTTAGCACCGGTGTGCGTCTTAATCCTAAAGTTAATCCTTTGTAGATAAGATGATTCACCAGTTGTCTGCCACTCTTAAGACTGAATGTCAATCTAAAGCACCTGCTCTCAGAGCTTCTGAAGTATGAATATTTAAGAGGAGTGAGTGCAGATCTTTTCATCCTTTGTCATTTTGCGTGTACTGCGCTCATGGTGGTGTCACGCTGCTATTCTGCTTGAGGCCTTGAGTAGAATTATTTGGGTTACATTCAGTTAAATTCAGTTTTATTTATATAACGCTTTTAAAAGGGTTGCATTGCTTTAAAGCAGCTTTATATGTCATGAAAAATAAAACACAGAAAAATGACCAGACGCGTTACATGGTCATTACTTCACCTTTAGCATGGACAGAAATGAGAACAGGGGCATATTGATTCCAGATTTAAATATGATGTAAAAAGAAACACATCACTTTATATGGCGGTCAGATGACCTCTGCAGGTCTTGGAAAGGGAACCGCGCTTGATGCAGAACGTCTGTGAAACTAAACCAGCAGCTTTTCCACCACGAATGAGATTTGTTGATTCTGCAGATTGGAGGTCCTGCTGGGTTGGTTTTAGTGGGCTGAGGTTTGTATTAAATAGGTTTTGATTTTATATGTCAGCAGAGCATTAAGAGTGTAATTATATTCATGGTGTGTGTGGGGGGGGGGGCCGGAATGAAAAAGCTTAAGAGGGAGAAAGCACAATATGTGTGTGGGTGGTTAGATCTGACATTTGCTTAGGACAACAGGTTGCTCTTTGGCTTCTAATTAAATGATCAAGAAAGGGAGGTTTAAAATGCAAGCCAATGTTATTTTACTATTTTACAATGTTATTTACAATGTAATGTTATTAGCGGTGAAAGTTGGTGAATTTTTGTCCCTTAAAATGATCTCCTAAAAATAAGAAACACTCATAAACACTCTTTGTGTTTTCTATTGGTAATTTACACGTATCCTTACTGTAAATAGAAATAGTTTATTATTGTATATTTTTTGCCCTGGAGAGCAAGTCGCTTTTTGTCTTTTCTCCTTTTGTTCTCCTCAGTGTTTTTCAGAGTTACGCTGAAACAACAGAATAATTGGATGAGAAACCGACACCCATGTGACCAAACAATAGCACAGACAAAGATACTCGGGCAAACGGCCAGAGGTTTACTGGTTTCGCTCAGTACCCAGATTGTGAAGGGGTCATGGAAACACTGGTACAGACAGAGACGGAGAAGAACGAAGTGCGCACGATCTCGTGCACACAGAACATTAGGTTGCGTTTTAATCTAGGATATTGCTGGAATGCACAGTACAGCACAGAGAAACAGAGGAACCCTCTGTGTTGTTCTGGAGAACATGTCCACTGTGGGCAAACATCTATAAGTCCTGCAGGAGATACTGGAGGACCACTAACCACACACACACACTTCTGCATGTATGCTTGTGAGGATGTTCGGCGGAATGAGTGCTGTTTTTGAAATTAAGCAAATTACAAGTTTATTTTGTCATTTGTCATTTTCAAATGTTAAGACATTTGGCCCATTTATAAATTGTTTCCATCTTTACATTATTTTACGATGTTAGACATGTAAACACACACTCCTCTTCTCGACCTCTTCCTCCTCTTAGGCGTGTGACGCTGAGAACGTGAGTCGTTAAACGATGACCTACATGTAAGCTGATGACAGATGAGTAATTATCATATACACTAAACTATGATTTATAAGTGTTAAACCTGTTTCCAGATGCATTAAAGACTCAGTACGTCTGTTTGGAAGTGAGTGCCGTCACTGCTTTAATCTTAAACGAGTTGGTGTTCTTAAATTAATTGTTTGTATCATGTTTCAGATACGACAGTGTGTGAAGCAGGACTGTGTTATGTTACTGGTATCATGAGGAGCTATTTTTAGCAAGGGCCACTTCCCTGGTGACCTACACCATGTAGAGTTTGTTGAGATATGTTGAAATGTGTGTGTTAAAATAATGACATATGGTTATTATACTAAATATGGTCACTATACTTGTCGTTTTGGACTCACAGCACATTTTTCTCATTTTTCACATTTTTGACCTTTGTGACCATTTGTGATAACTGTGCACGATTGGCTGATTAAACCTTAGTCTCAGTCCCAAAACCTCCCATCATCCTTGTTAATAGATTTGATATATATTGTATATTTAAATTTATTTAGCAATATTGTTATTAATAGCAAACATAATACATTTAAACACATTTGAACGACAGTCATTAAAATGCTGTCGTTCACCTATATACTTTTGGTGACGTCTAAGATCTCTTGGGAGTAAAAATGCTGATCTAGAATCAGTTTTTGTTGATCTAGAATCAGCTTTTATGTTCTAAAGTGTGTGTGATCAGGTAGACAAGGTTAGCAGATCCTGGATCAGCACTGTTTAATGCAGGGAAGAAGAATGTATGTTGTTTGCTCAAATGTACGATTAGTTTACGGTAAGCTGTGTGTTTGTTTGCGTGTGTTTATGCATATGTGTGTTTATGCATATGTGTGTTTATGCATATGTGTGTTTATGCATATGTGTGTTTATGCATATGTGTGTTTATGCATATGTGTTTGTATGTGTGTTTGTGTGCGTTTGTGTGTGTGTGTGGTTGGGTAACCTGAGTTATATCTGAGGAACAGTGGCACGAGACAGCTGCAGTATAATCCCTTTGACTAGTGACTAGGCTGACAAGCAGTTAGCTCCACCCCAAACTTACGCCATTGGTTGGGCCAGTGTATCTGTGTGGATGCTCATACAAACAGAGCAATGTTTTGAAAGCACTATAATGTGTACACAACAACCTGTTTGCATATTTAGCTCTAAAAGGCAATAACTGACATCTGAACATAATATACACTTTCCATCAGTCATTAGTGATAAACCTGACTGAAAGACTGTGTGCTTTATATGAGTCATGATGTGATTAGAGGAACACACTCTTTCAGTAGTGTGATATGAGTGTTGGTCTGTCTGTTGTGAGTGTGTGTTTTAGGATGGATTAGGTGCGATTATGGGGACTCAGAGTTCACTGAGCCGCACACCAGCTGCTCGGTGGCATCTGCCTAAAGCCACCTCACAAACACAACAGACACACGGAGATCTCCGTCCAGGAGGGCGACAGAGAGAAACTCAAGCTGTCTGCGTTGTGCTCTGAGCGTGTTTATGTTTGAGTTTTCAAACTGACTGTGTTGAATGAGTCACGTTTCTGAAGTTGTGACTCATTTTTAATGCTTTACTTGAGTATCAGTGAAGGAGACTCAATTTTCTGTGCTCCGGAATGCTTTTCTGATCTCTTTCTGCATTATTTATGGGTGAATATTATGAAAACATATCCAGGTTCTATTCAGTCCCAAATAAAATAAATTGTATTTTGCATGAAGTCATTTTTTAGGACCGTTAAGTTAGGTTGCTTTGGGACCTAGCAATGTTCTTGACAGGTTTTGTGAAATTCACCCCTGCGTTTGTTTGTTTTTTGCCTGAGAATTGTCACTTTAGTGGAGCCGAAAGACTTTGAGTAATTTGTGTAGCGTTTGATGGAATATGAACTCGCTCTGCAAGGTCAGACAAACTCTGACTAACATACACACGCACACACACACACACTCACACAAAGTGAAGCATGAATCACAGAGAGAAACTTCAAACTCACTTCCTGTGAATCTCATAGGATTTACCAGGAAGAACAAGGTGACCTAAATGCGATGTGTTTGACATGCCGCAGTGGCTGTGACATCAGTCTGGATGATTTATGATGTCATTTTGAAGTTGATGTTTTCATGTGACAGAAATTTTACAAACCCTCAGATGAGTTTGATTTATTCTTCTGAAGATCTCCAGCTTCATCCTGTAGCTCAACTGGTAGAACATGGTGCTAGCAACAGCGAGGTCCTGGGTTGGATACCCAGGAGATGTATTGACTGTGGGTCTCTTTGGATAAAAGCATCTGCCAAATGCGACTGTAAATTGTAAACACAAAAACTTTAGAAATCTGCATTAACCTTTTAACGGACTGCAACAGATACTTACATGTTCTGTTGCATGCTGTGAGAGATGCAGTAGTTTTCTGAAGTGATAATAGCACACATTTCTCATCTTACGTAAGACTTTAATAGGCTCGACCGGATTTAATACTGCCCTGATGAGATGGAGAGGGCGGAGCCATGCATTAGCCAATCACATCACAGTTTTTGTCACTAGCTGCAGCAGTGGACAGGTTACACATAGTACTGGAATGTAAGCCATACATGTTAGATGACTCCCTTCGCACTGATCCAGGAACAGGTTGCTTTGCTGGTGTGAAATCAGCAGTGAGAGAGCAGATGGTTCGGAATAACGTATGAACCATTGAGTGAAGTATGAATAACAGGACATTAAGATGCGTCTGAACCTGTAAGGATTAATATCTCACATGTAGGGTTTATTACCACATCATGTCATGCTCTTTGCCTCTAGTTAATGTTGTAAAAACAGGAACTGAGAGTTTCACACAAAAAAGACAGAAGACCTGTGCCAGCAGTGGGTATCATCTCCTCCTCTT
>JAZGTJ010015273.1:0-13500 GCA_036877575.1 Botia almorhae
CTCTGTCCAGGATGAGTACCGGATGGACTGGCAGAGCTCAGAGGAAGTGGTGAGCGTGCATCACGCTCTAGCTGAGCGAGCTCTGAATTACACCAAACGACCTCACGTCTTCCGCCTGCAGACGGCCGACTGGAGGGTTTTCCTCTTCGAGGCAGCGTGAGTGTGTGCGCATATGCTCTATAAACTGAAATCATTCTAGCAGTCACCAGATATATTTATATCATCATGTGTCCTTTAGTTCCACAGAGCAGATGAACGCCTGGATCATGAGGATAAATCTGGTGTCTGCTCTGCATTCTTCTCCTCCCTTTCCTGCAGCTGTTGGCTCTCAGAAGAAGTTCTTTCGGCCCATTCTGCCCGCATCACAGTCCAACCTCACACTGGTACCATATACATGATTTACTTCTGAAACCTCTGAGATTTGTCCCTTTGGTTTAACTACTAAATATTAACACATCGTCTGTGCAGTGATGACATCGTAGAGCAGAAAAAGGGGAGGCGTCACTATATATATTGTAATTGCATACTGTATGTTTACGTTAACATTTATGCATTTGGCAGACACTTTTATCCAAAGCGACATACAGTGCATTCATTTCATCATTCTGTCTTTTCCTTGGGAATTGAACTCACAACATTTGTGCTGCTAACTCAGTTCTCTAACAGTTGAGCTACAGGAACACTGTATGTTCTCTACATCCTGGATCAACAAACCCTAGATTAGCCTTAACCAGGGTTGGGAAAACAAGTATCCTGCAGAGTTTAGCTCCAACCCTAATCAAACACACCTGAACCAGCAAATCAGGATTACTAGAAGGCTACAAACAGGTGAGTTTTATTTGGAGCTACGCTCTGCAAGACACTTCAGGTACAGGATTTCCCATCCCTGCTCTAAACACTGCCCAGTTTAATTGTGACGGATTCAGAACAGTGTCTGTGTTGATTTTCATGTAGAACAGTACCAGGAGCCTAAACTTTGTGACTACAGATGTCAGAGCCATGAGTCTGCGGCCCTTTACCCTGCACTGTCGATCTTAATTCAAAGAAGAGGAAAAGCGTAGATGTCAAAGCCTTACTGTCATCTGTAAACACTGGATTATTTGTGTCTTATTTACACAGTCAATCAGTGTGTTTTCATCATTGCATCTGTTTTTGTGATGTCATTGTTCTATGTTTGATCAGGACAAACAACTGCTATCCCATGAAGCCATGTTACAGAGCTTTCAGCAGGACCTGGATGCTGTCCAGCAGGGGGCGCCAGATGGCCGGAAGACAAAAGCCAGAGAGTTAGAGGAGCTCAGACAAAGAGAAGAGTATTTACAGCATGAGGTGTGGAAACGTGTGTTCGTTATTGCTGTTATTAGAACATTTAAAACTGCTTTAATTTATAGTTAGAAAACTCCAGGGGCTGATGTGGAAACACAGGAAATGAGCAACAAACACCTTGCAGAATTACCCAAGTTAGATTATATTTATGGTTAAACAAGTAAAAACTATTTGCCAGTGGGTGTATTAAAGCTTTTTCTGTTCTGTGAAAGTTTGGTATATTTACACTTATTATATAAATGTGTCTGTTTCCAGGATATTTATATGTTTTTACTGGAAGGCAAAACAAAGGAAAACAGATTTATTAAAAAAGCATACGCAGATGAGTTTATGAAGAATAAAATTAGGTTTTTGACTTGAAATGTGTGATGAAATCTATACAGAGATTTATGAGGCACATGGTGTTTGTAGAGGAAATCATGTCAGGTTCACGAGGGAACTTTAAAGTGACACTTTGCCATCTTACTTTAATATTGCTGTATAAAGTAAGGTGAAGAGTTTCATGCTTTGTTCCCTGCTCTTCTCAGAAGTCTCGTTATGAAGTCTACATTAAAATACTGGAAGTCTGGCAGACTGTGGAAAAGTCTGACGTATCAGTTGGAGACAGACTGAACATGCTTGATAAAGGATTGTGGCATGGAGCGATGGATGAAGAAGAGGACGAGACTGATGGACTGATGAAGAGATCTCACTCCAGCCCATCTCTGGAGTTAGAAACACCTGCTCAGCCTGTAGTGAAGGTCAAACGGAATATCTCAGAGAGACGCACCTATCGAAAGATCGTAATTCCACATCGGAACAAAGAGCTTTGAGGGGAATAGTGTTATAAGTGATTACATCATCACGACTGTAACATGAAACCAGATATGAAGCATTTGAATCCTCATTTAATATCCTTGTTTTAATTTAAAGTCTGTCTCATAAGATACAAATCTATAGTTTCTAATGCTTTACATACAGAATGTTCAGACATTTTTGCACACTGTTCATAACGTCTGCAGATGGAAGATGTTTGAATGATTGTTACTAGCTGTTCTTGCCTCAGTTCTGATCATCACATCAGTGTTTAGTTTGGCTCATTTCATCTGAGTGGGTTTGTAAACAGTATCAATATTGTTATCATGAAAAATTGTTGTTTGGTAATTTGTGTTGTTGACTAAATTATACGCTTTTGTCAAAATATTTCTGTTACATTCCTCTGATTTTATATTCATTTAGAAACTTTATATTTTGGTGATAAAGAGACTATTGATAGTCATCATGTGTCCTTTTATTCAGAGACAAGCTCGTTCTCAAGCTATGGAGATGTTGAGGATGTGTGTGATGGATTGAGTCCTCAGGCTGTGCTGCTTGTCAGGATGTGCTTAAAGATGATGTACAAAAATACCTTAAAACTAAGATGCCATCATCATCATGTATTTATTACTCATGTATTTATTGAGACCAACAATGTTTGTAATATCTCCAAAAAATTATGGCCTTTAAGAGCTTCTAAAAACTCCCTGACAGGAAATCTACTATATATATTTACATAGTATATTAATATATTATATATATATATATAATATTAATATAATATTATGAAATAATTAAATATTATGTTTATTCCAGAAAACGCAGCTAGTGAAAGATGCTTGACATGTACATGACCCAGCAGAGCTAAACCCTGATCTGTTTGTCTGGGATATTTGAATGCCCATGCTTTTTTTAATCATTTGCATTAAGTTTGTACCCTGAAGCTGAGAGCATGTTTCTGTTTGGTCCATATGATCTGCTCTCAGCACAGCTTCTGCATGAGGTCATGACCAACCACAGCGCAGGTTCTGTGGAGCGTGACGTCTATGGAATCCAACAGAAGCTGCTTTTATTGGCGTAAGCTTGAGTTGCCCTGTTTTTGTGTTCCTGCACGTCTGTCTGGCTGAAGGGTTTTGCAGCCGCCTGTCAAGCATGGTTGAGTAATTAAAAAGGTAAATGGTGGGTTTTCTTCATTAAGAGCTCTTAGCAGCACTCAGCCACTCAAAGACGTTCCTCTGCTAACATCTCTTGACATAATTCCTCTGGATTCCTCTTTGCTGCTACTTACATCATGTTTTTAAAGTTATATGCAGGAAATGAAGAATTTATTCCTGTTCTTTACATCTCACTTCTTTGGCATTATCGCACCCACTCCATCGAGGTTTTCAGCTTGTGACACTTGCCAAATGTAGAAATTTTTGTTGTAGAAAAAGTACCAAGTACCATCAGTCCCTCATATCTCACGGTTTTAATTTATATCTTTGAAAGAAAAATACAACAAAATCAGACTTTAGCAGTATGTTTAAGAATCGGTCTTGTCAAGCTTTTGTTTTATTTGGGCTGGGGTTGCTGTTCTGCTCATATAATGATCTGTCAGTAAGCTTTAGTTAAATGTGTCTGTCTGTCTGTCTGTCTGAGTTTCCCGTCGGATGCACTGCGGCCACTCTCAACTTTGCCTGAAGAGAGACTCGCTCAGGAAAAACATGTCACATTCTTACCTCCACATTTAGCAAAACAACCTGAACTCCCTAAAAATCATATTTTCCCATTTCAAGCCCAAAGTATCATAGATGCATGGGAGAACAAAAACCACAATATACATATTTTCAACAACAATTATATGTTTGTTTTATTAACATTGTTGATACAAAACACTTAGAAACTGCTTTCATTTGCTGTAATCTTTGTACTGAAAACATCAACAAACATCTCAGTTATTATTATTGTTCGACAGCAGGTTCATCATGTGTTTAAGATTTTGTATGTGTCTTCAAATCCAGGGCCGCTTCTGGCCAAATGTGTGCCCTAAGCAGAATTGTACTGTTGTGGCCCTCTACCAGGCCTTTGGTGCCTTTTGCAGGCATTTGTAATATTATGTAATGTACTCTTATTTTGTATTACATTATGTATTTTAACACTTTTATTCAATAAAACCATATGATTGTTATTAATCAAACAATCATTATTGCCTCATTGTTTTAATATAATGCATTTTAAGTCATGTTTAAGACTGTTGTTCGCTTAGGTCTGTTTTTATTACCACAAAAAATATTATTCGAGTACTTCTTTGTAAATTATAATTTAAAGTAACAAAGCCATAGTTAAGTTGTGGTTACCATGGCTACAAGAACCATTATTGTTTGTTTTATTCGTAGTAAAACCATGGCTAATTTTCTTAAGGGAACATGGAATTTTAAAGAAGATGCATTGGTGATGGTAAAACTGTTACCGACAATAAGGGACATGGTGGTGGGAAAAAATCGAGGTGGGTGAAAAAAACATTATAATATTTTTCAATATTTTTGCATTCGCTCGCAAAACGTTTGCGTTCCCCGAGAAACTGTGCGTTTCCTCCCAAAGCTTTTGCGTAAGGTCGCAAAGACACTTTTACTTTTCTGCTTCCACTCCGTTTTCGTTTAATATCCTTTTCGAAAAGGATATTACGCGATGTTCAGGTGTCTTTTCACCTGAACTAAGGACTGACCGTATTTCTTTATACTTCAAAGTATGAAGTTCAAAGTAAAACTCTAAAAACTGCTCCATTATGAATGTACGGAGCTGTCTTGAACCACTGGAAGCAGAGAAGTAAACAGGAAGTGTTTGTCCTAACTCAACTGGTTTTGAGGGAGAACGCAAAAAAAGCAAACATGAGGTAATAGTGTGGCACTATTATAGATACGCGAAAATCTTTTCTCTATTCAAGTTGAGTGTGAAGTGAAATGTTGTCCTGTTAAAACTTTTTCAGCTCACTTGAAATGACCACTAATGAATTATCTTTAAACAGGGTGCATGTAACAATAATTAAAAAGCTGTGTGATACTAAAATCATCCGTTAAAGAGGCTGATTGCTTTTGGGTTTGGGTTAAGTGCTTCTGTCAAAACTACAATGACTGTCCACCTAAAAATAACTAGCAATCTGAGGAAGACACAATCTCATGACACCATCTCTTCATTTGTTTTGGCAGACAAATATTGTCTAGCCGACCATTTTAAAGGGGACACTGAGTTTGTTGTAGACTAATGCCTGAGTGCAGTATTCGAATGTGAGGTTTCCAGGCAAGTGATTCAGGACACAAGAGCATAAATGTTTGTTCTGTCTTTATAACACACACATGATGTACTAGCACACAGGCAGCAAACTGTTGTTTTGGCTGGAACTTTTAAAAAGGGCCCTTGTCTGCCTCATTTGGTTCCTGTGATGACAGCAACACATGTCCAAACACTCATGGCCCCAGTGTGCTCTGTGCCCTCTGCTTCAGCCCCATTCAGAAATGTTTTGTCCTCTCTCAGTTGTTCCAGCCTGGTGCCCGTATTGTACTGCAGAACTCATTATTGGCAAACCGACAGCCTGAGCGTCATGCTAATAGGGCTACAGTGGCCCTGGGCGAGCGGAAGGGGGGGGGGGTAACGGTGTGAATGAGGCAGAAAAGGGCTGTTAGAAAGAGTGAGGAAGTATTATCATATATTCTTGTTTCCACATATTCTCCCTCTTTGGATTTTAGTTTGATAGTGGTGGGCCAGAGGTCACAGAGGCCCGACTGACATCACTGGCATTTATTGAGGATGATGACATGAAGAGTTTGTGTCATTTTTGTCTTAATGAAAGGCTCCCACACACACACACACAAATTGTTGTTTTTGCATGCCTGAACACACTAATGTAAAACTAATTCCTGGATGCAGATTATGAAAGGCCATGACTGATAACAGGATAATTCACCAATACACCAGAGTTACAGGCCTGATCTTTTAAAGAAGCTCTGTGGGATTTTAATGACCACAGCGCATCAGAACTTCAGTGTAACTCATGACACTTTCACAGTATAATGTTCCCATCAATGTACTGAAACATTACAGGATCACACAGAGCACAGCTCTCTCTCTCTCTCTCTCTCTCTCTCTCTCTCTTTAATTCCACTTCCAACAGTAACATTATTATTTCCAGGAGGTCTCCTTCTCTCCTCTGCTTCAGTTAACAACCATTTAAAGCTACAGAGTGACAAGCTGATGTCCAAACTCGCTTTAAATACACCTGATCTTTTCTCTTTAAAATAATGTGTTGTGTTTGATTGCATTATTCTGTATTGCTTTTGCATCTGTCTTAGCCAACTATACATGTGAGCTCAGAAACAAACCACTGCACAAGTCTATACACAGCGATTCATTTACTGTCTGTAATAAGAGCTACTATGTCTATTATTAGTTGAAGTTGATTTTATTGGATATTGTTTGATTCATGATTTGTTTGTATCATGATTTGCTACTGTAATTTTAATAGTTTACTTTTTCTGTTGTGTTTGTGAATGCGTGTGGACAAATGCCTTTTTTAATATTGTATCTAACAGCTTCTGCAGGATTAGATGTTTTCGTAAAATTATTTCAAAAACACATCCTAAATTTACTGCAAAAGCACGCAGCATTTTTTTAATTTTCCGGACATGGTGTACAATGGTATTCTAAACATAAAAATGTATTTACATTTCCATTTTTTATACGTTATGATTTAACTTTCCATTTTTGATAAGCTGTGAAAGCAAGAGATAAAGATCTCCTCTTTTAATGGGAAACATTTAAATATCTTATAAAGGATTTGATTATATTATTACGTATATTATAAATACACATAATTTTCGCACACACCCTTGTTCGTGGTTTCTTGTGTAAACTGCAACTCGTTCATCACGCGCGCTGTGGATCCAGGTGGGCCGCGGCGCCGTCGAACCGTGGCCTCGTTAAAGCGCCATTATAATAAGGCCACAAAGAGGCGAGAAATAATTGCAAATAAAAGTACGTGATGCAGAAAATAAAAAAGGAAATTAAACAGATGCGCATGTTTTTAGGATCATTGCTTTCGTCCCTTCATGTGTTCTGTTAAACTGCTGACTTGCGAAAAATATGTATACGTAATAAATAGTGTTTTTCAACATTAAACTAGTAAAAGCAAGTATCGTAACCTGTAGTAGTCATAACTATTATTAGTTATTATTAGTTGTTATTACTTTATACAAACGAATTCATTGAATGTAGGTAACGGGCGCTGTGATGAAAATCAGTTTATGTTCAGGTTTCATTTTTCTGTACAAGACAGATAAATAAGGGAGACCAACGAGGGACTTTGTCATGCTTTTATTTAAAAATAATTCGGTAGAAAGAATTCATTTGCACTTATTGTAATATTGTAATTGATTAAAGCCGAAGCTGTAAATCTCTCGCTTAATCACAGCAACAGCATGACGATCATCTGCAAAATATTGAAAAGACAGAAAAATGTTCAAACTAACGAATGCCAGTTCAGCCCTAATAATTATGTGCAGGATAAAGACGTTTCGTTTTATTTTGGATTTGCTTATCTACATTAAAACGTCAAATATCTTACATTTAAAATGAGATTTAAAATAAAGACACACTTGTGAATTATAACCTCTTAAACTTTTGAATTATTATATATGTTATAATAAAACATTTCTTTTTTATATGTTAAGCCATTAGTTTGCTTGGACGATAGCAAAATTGGCATTTGACTTTTTCAAGCAGGGAAACAATTACAGCTGATGTTTCTGGTGTTTTGTTAGAAATATTTATCCATGATATTTAGATTTGTACTATTTATTGGTTCGGTTATCCGTTTGGTTTCACGGCGTACAACTTCAAGACTTAACAACTGTCATAAAAACAACTTGACCGCTAGATCGGAGATCCTGGGATTGGGGCTCCAGCCCTCCGCGACCCCGCACAGGACATGCAGGCTTGGTGGACAGATGGATGTATACAATAGGATCAATTGATAGACATCTGTTATATATTTCTGATCATGAAAATACGAAAACACTTTGCCACAGAAATGTCTTCGGCTACAGTCCAGTACACTACAAATGCTCAGTGACTGCTGAGACACGTAGGCCTGCTTGATCAAATGTAAACGGTGTGTTTTGTAAACCGGCTGTGAACACACAAAATAAATCGTTTTCCAGGCAACACAAGGTTTCGTCCATGAATATGTTTCATGTTCATACGACCTTTTATTTCACGTACTCCATTATATAAAACGAAATGACATGTCCTTTCTTCTCCTCCGGTTCTCTGGTGATACTAGAGATGATCGTACGCCGCAGAGGACGGAGGTGCAGCTCGCGAGGCGGAGCTGTAGTAATATGGAGAACCTGCAGGGGGCATCATTATCATTATGATCATCCGCCATTACACTGTATTACTGTGCGCCTAAGAGTACCGTGTGAATGCACAATGTATATTTGTTATAGAATTTTGCATTGTTGAAACGCTGCTCTTTTGCGCAAAGATCCGTGTAAATGTTTTTGAAATCACCGGGTTAAGGGTTAATGACCGTCTTGTGACTGTGTAGCTATTTGTTTCCACAGAAAGGTTTAAGTAGCCTAAAGGTGCACACAGTACAAGGTAAACCTACTTCATAGTGTGTATGTCTGTGTGTGTGATAGAGAACGTGTGACTAAATCTTTGGTAAAGGGCACAATGTCTCCTAGAGTTTATCAGAGTCAATCAGAGGGATTTTTCAGATTTAAATTTGAAAATTTAAATCCACAAGAAACATATTTTCATCGTGGGCTACTTGTCTTACCTAATATACTGGAGTTTGTGAATCTCCACGTGTCACTGTAGGAGGTATAAGGTGAGTGACTGTAGCTCTGGCCTGTGTACTCTGAACCTACAGACAAAAACACATATGTTTACAAACATTTCTATCAGTTACAAACATTACAAAAATGTCTATCAGTTACAAACATTTTCCACAAGAACACAACTACCATGTCAACATGCTAAACTCGCTACATATACAGCTGCATCTGAGAAGTGCCAAATAAATAGCACACCTACAGAGAAACTCTCCAGGTTTACATTTACCTTGTAAATTCCCTGTGAACTGAACACATGACTTTGGCTTTGCTAGTTTCTTGCTCTACCAGTTAATAAACAGAAACTTCACAATGAAAACAAATTTAGATTGCTTCTTTAAAATGATTTGACTCTTTGAACTTTATTTACATTAGAATGGTTTAATGAAATGTTAAACTGAGGGGTGTGTTGGACCTGTTTGCACTTCTGGTTGCTGGAATTCTAGCACATCATTCACCCGACAATTAGAACTGCTTGTAAACCATTAATCCAGCAGCTGCTCACTGGTGCATATAGTCAGACTCCTTCAGCGTCCCTCACACTTCCTCCTTTAGACACTCGCTGCCTCACGTGAACTTTTTTTAACATTCCAATATCTAATTGGTTATTATGGGAGCAGGATTGAATTCCCCGTTCAGTGAGTAATTGTGTATGAATGCTTCCTCTTGGTGAGGCCACCAGAAAATTAATAAATCAGGGCCTCTCATTTCGCGCTTCACAGAGCAGATTTCATATGGAGAAAGAAAAGCATGACACACTCCACAGCTCCGTTAAGCTCTTTTTATTTTTTGTTCCTTACTGCATATTTTATATATATACTTTTTCCATATAGCTTGTGTGTTCATTCCAGTTTATTTCTGTTTCAAAGACCTTTTTCTTTTTTCTCTCTCTACTCTATGACTCATCATCCCCTTTGTGGGGCCCCAGAGTTCTTGTGGTGCAGAGGGGCCGCTGTGGGTGCAGGCAGCAGGGCAGAACCCCTCAGACCGCCTCTGCCACAGCGCAGCTCACCAAAGCAAACCATCTACTGATTAACCCACGCGTCCGTCTGTTAATCTCTAAACCACTCTCCCAGCATGTTCCTCAAATTCACAGTTTTCAGAGATACTCCATTTATGTATTTATGAGGATGCTAATGTTCTTAAGTTTTCAATGCCAACTATATTTTTACTAAAATCTTTTACTAAATTTGTAGGGGTTTCTAGGTGGTAACTTTAAAGTAAGTATACTGTGATTTTCCCTCCCAGCCTCATACTTGCCCGTCCCGGAGTGACAACCCTAATGAATCAATGTAGATCTACATGTCAACACAAGACTTGTTTTCTACTGGACTCATTTTCTGCTGTTAAATGTTAATTATCATCTAACTCTGCCAATAAAGAGCTACATTTAACCTTAAATGTTATATGAATATGGTCCTTAATGTTAATGTTTGTGTCACCAGCAGCAGCTTCAGGGTCACGTTTATGAAAACACTAAAAGATTGTAGTCTGAGTTACTTTTTATTTTATGTCTCCTTTAGTGATTTACATCAGTTCATTTCAAACTTGGTGAGGTCAGATCCAGGCCTCAGACCATGGAAGCTGCAATGATCCAAAAGTCAGTGCTTGGCAACACAGAGGGGGTGAATTTATGATATTGTGAAAGGTCAGTTACAAAACAATGTTGTTACGCATCCCTGCACTTTTGCCTGACTGTTCCTAGTGGGTACACAGCGTATACCTGCGTATCATGTGGACTGCACCACTGGTGCTAACTGGGTTGTTTGTGGTTTCTAGATATTTCCTTACAGGAGTCACTGGGGTATGGTGGTTCACATATGTCTCGTCCTTCATGTGAATCTAAAGCCCTGTTTAAACAGGACTTGTTTGGTCCTACAGAACTTCAGTAATAGTTACAGAACAAAATTCCTGCTTTGGCATCCTCTGAGGAACCAGTCGTGTGCCAGTCATAATGGTTTTATTTTGAGCTTTGTTCAGTATTGTAACATTTGGTTTTCTTATGACATTCCAGCTTCTGTGATTATATTTATGGTAAGAAGCAGTATTTAGTTATGTCCACAGTAATATTTATATTTCACTCACCTCACCTGCACACCTTTGGATTGTAAGAGAAAAACATGCAAACACCACACAGAAAGACTTCCAGTCAGGGCTTAAACAGGAACCTTCTTGCTGTGAGGCTGCCCACTGAGCCTGTGTGCTGCCCCGTATAGTAACTACACTACATTTCTCATTGTGTTGCCTAGTGCACCTGCATTCTGATGTGAGAGTTAACCTGAAAAATGAGCTGTAGCAATGGTCATACTAGCTTAACAACCACCACTAGTTACAGGTGAATTCATCACAATAAGTAAATTATGAATTCAGTTTTCTCACCTGCAACCATCCCTGTGATGGTGGATGATGAGAAAGCTGTCTGAGCAGCAGAGGGAATGTGTGGAGGGTAACCAGGCAGCATTGAGCTTGTCACATCTCGCCCTGAAACAGTGAATACATTCATCAGATACTAGAACACTAAAACTTTCACACAGCACCGGACAACTGGGTGCTGCTGTGACCACTGGCATGAGGTGTTGACATGAAGCTTTACCTGCAATGAGAGGTGGACTGCTGAACTGCCCATGCACTGGGGCATGATGGGAAAATGAGTTAAAGCCATGAGATAAATGAGGTGAGCTGCTGCAACTGTTACCAATGGACACTGACGAGGGAGTGGAAATGGAAGCGAACTCCAAAAAAGCTGAATTAGCCATGATGTTGGGGGAGGGGCCTGAGCTGTTCAACTCAGGAGACATTTCCTGTTTTAGACAGAGTGGGAGGGGCTGTAGGGGTTCTGAGGCGGAGCAATGGGTTTGACAGGCAGGTGGAAGAATCAATTATGAAAGTTAATTGATGTAAAACTGAATGAGGCACAATAACTTCCTACTGAATAAGAACATGTTAAAACATGACACAAATTTAAAACCAATTAAATTTGAAAGATGAATGTGGCCAATACAGTAGGTAATATGCAAGCCATCAAGCATTTCAGTAAATAAACATTTGGAAAAATCTATGAATGTACAGTAAATGTGTCTTTTGTTCTTGTTGATATGAATAACATAGTTAAAATTGGAAAATATTTACAGTGCAGCAGGTACAGACAGTCATTATTACCTGTAATCACTGTGTATCCTTGATGTGCTGCCAGGTTTCGACTTTTACTCTCATTCAAACCCCCACTGATGAGCGAGAGAGGATACAGTGGCTGCAAAAAGAGTTCAGAATGTCATTAATTCAGTTGTGGTAAATTCATACCAAAACAGTGTCTTAATACCTGTTCTGTTTTCCCGGCCGTGTTCTGGCTAAACGTGTCGGAGCTATAGTGATGGCGCTCAAAGCTGCACTCCAGATGCTGAGAAGGAAACTGGTCGGTTCTTAACTGTTTCCTGGGCACACTGGTGCTGCCCTGAGAGTCCACGCTGTGTCGACAGCTCTCCTGATCACCTGATGGAGGGAACAGTTTGTTAATACTATGTCACATGCAAATTTTTTATTTATTAATGATGGCATCTATTCAGTATTGTGCACTGTTAGTCAAAATAAGATTTCATGATTTTATTTCCCATGATGCAACAGTAACACAAAGTTCTTAACACTCACTGTCATCGTGGCTTCTCTTGCCGTCACTGCTGGTCTGTGGGATTCCCAGGAGGCCGCTGATAGAGTAGGTGGAACCCAGAGAATCTGACTGTGGAGATTCTGGAGGGGTCACAGCTGAGCTGGGAACTATGAACAATCAAACATAAGCGTTATTACTGCATTTAATGGAATGAATTGTGAGACTGAAATGCAAGGTATATTTTCTTACTCAGAGTGTGTCCAGGACTCAGACCTTTACTGTCCAGAGGAAGGTTAAATGGCTGCTGAACTTTTGTGCGAATGATCCTGTGAGAGGGGAAACGGGGCCGGTGAGCTCAAGTAAAGTAAATGATGTAAATAAAATTTTACCTGTGAGGTCAGAGTTGGTACCTGTTGATGGAGCTGACGCTGGGCACAGTGTCCCCATCACACACGCCCTCTGCGAGCAGTCGGTCTCTGATTTCCCATGCAAACATTGTCGGATTCTGACGTTTGTACTCTGCTATCTTTTCCACTACTTTTGGAGTTGCAACTTTTGGTTTTGAGCCACCGATAACTCCCGGTTTGATGCTGCCAGTCTCGTAGTACCTGACAAAGAAATCTTATTAAAACACATGCTGCTGTGTAATCCAGTATGTGTTTTATGTCTCACCAGGGCCTCGTCCAGACTGCTCACCTGCCCAGGATCTTGCTGACGCAGCCATGACTGACCCTCAGCTGGCGGGAAATGTCACAGGGTCGCACACCCTGATGTGCCATGTCCACAATTCTCTGCCGGATGACTTCCGGAAGCGGACGGCCGTTTACAAACATGCCACCTAGTTGATTAAGACCCCCATGACCTGGGGGTGAGAGGACATGAACACACATAAACACCATGCTTCCG
>JAZGTJ010015274.1:0-13500 GCA_036877575.1 Botia almorhae
AGCAGAGGAAGAGGATTCAAGTATTGTGATGTGAACCTCTATGTTCTCCATCAGAGAAAGTTGTTTGAGATCTGACGCTGGTGTTCAAACAGGTCCTCTACATCTGCACTGTACGCGTCACCTAGATAAACAGACAGATAAACCATGAGCGACACCTGTGATGTCATTTCCACATCAGCACATTTGAACATGATGTCCACACTGTTCACAGAATGAAGGTTCTTTCATGAAGCTCCTTCATGAGATCATGTGGAAACTCACCTGCATGACATCCGTAGAGAAACACACGGACTCCGTCGTACCTGCAGCGACAGCGCATCACATTGTTCTGGAAGTCTGACTCTGCCATGTCCAGCGAGGGGTTCACCTCAATCTACAGGACAGAGAAACACACATCCGTCTGGAAAGAACTCGTGATCAGCTACATTTAGCCTAAAGTGTCCACAGAAGGAGGAAAGACAGTCTGTCATTAGTGGGCCATCGTGGTCAGYCTGTATTTCTTCTGCCTGTTCAGTTCATGAGAGAAGAGACTTGAGTGTGAAGGACTTCAGTCTTGTGAAAAGGACGATCTTTAATAACTTATTTTTCCATGTTCCTTTTCTACCAAATTCTAAAGGTTTTCATTTATCCTGAAATAGCTCAAAGAACTCAGACGGTTTGTGTAACTCTGCGTCTCTCCACTCATTCTATTTAAACCTCGGGTGGAATGGAAAGACGACTCGGTTGATTCTTAAATGACTGCAATCACGCGGTAATCTGTTTAAATGTACCATCTTAAAAAACTTAAAGGCCACAGTCTCGGCAACATTTCAGAGAAAACACCCTGTAATTGGGTCAATGGCACACGTGGAAACTGTGTACAGTAAAGTGAGGAACTCAGAGCTGAAGTGATCTACCAGCACATGATCGTAAACTAGAGCATAATGTTAGTTTATAACAGTCCCCCTCAACAAATCCACAGACACACACAAGACTAAATGTGTTAGTGGGCTGATCGTGAGTGAATAAGAACCAGAGCAGGTCAGAACACACTGAAGTTCTTCATATCTCACCTCTCAATCTGTCTGCTGGTTTAAATGCCCTTAGACCAACGTGTTTCCCAGAAAACACGAAGACTTTTAAATAAAGAAAACAAAAACTCGTCCAGATGAGGGCAAACTGTGGATATATAATAACACACCACTATGAACGCTCTCATGCTAATTTTAAATATGATTATTTTCCCTGGTAATGAAGGTTATTTTGGCTTCAAATGTCTGTGTTTGCTGTAAGTTTTTTCCCTTTCCACACTGAAGGAAAACAATCCAGAGAAAGAGACACACACACACTTCTCATATCAGTACATTTCATCAGAATCACATGCGTGTTTGGAGCTGTGATTAGAGGGGACTTCAGTGTATAAATGGCTGGAATATGATTTCTCTCTCTCACCTGGAAGATGTAGTCACCTGGCCTGATGTCTGTGATGTCCACCCACTGACAGTCGATGTCATGACGGTATGTATCCCAGCAGCCCACAGAAATGCCCTGATCACCCATGTTATAACAGGCGTAGCGTTTCGACAGGCCTGTTGCCAGGGAGACAAAGCAGATCTAAACACCTTTCAAGATCTGCAACAGTAAATGACTGCAGAAGATGTCAGCTTGACAACAACAGTAAAATTCAATTATTAAACAGAATTTATGATTGAATGAGTTATGATTACATGCAGAGAAACACACCTGTGAAAACACTAGATTCTATTACAATTTAATACTGCTGCGTTGCCTAGCAACTGTAAACAGTAACATTCATATTGGCAGAAGAGAAAGTATTCTCATGAATATAATCTTGACTATTAAGTCAACATTTATCATAATACATTTCTCATAAATGACAATTTTACCACCAGCATTTTAGGCTTTGCGTCATATTAAACTGCCCTCAGCTGTGCTTCCGCTCAGCCTCTTGTGACTTTAGACTGAGAGTATTCATATTTGAGATAACGTGCTGGTTTACCATCAGGACAGTATGTGTCCTCCAGGCAGAAACTGGCCTTGTGACCCTCAGCGACCTTTGTGCCATTTAGGGTCAAAAGGTCATAATGTGTGAAGACCTCAATACTGTGATAATGTCTGTAAAAGAGAAATAAAAAGCATGAATCTCACAGGCAATCTCACAGGCAGTCGTGCTGTTACACTATTTCAGCATGACTCTCATTTCTCTCTGTCAGTCTCTCTGGGTATCTGTCTGCTTGCTGGCACTGAATCCTCCATCAGCTCAGAAAACACATCTGTGTTGCTGTATTAACTGTTAATTATTGTTAACTGTTTATCAATTAACAGACACTTTGGCATCTACCAGTCATCATATGACCATAATCCTGTCATAAAATTGGCTTTTAAAATATCATACGACTGCTTCTCTCGACTGTTCTATCAGTGTGGAGATCTTTGCTCTTCTGGCTGCTGGACCTCAAACTGACCACAGAGTCCTGACCACAGCTATAAAGAGCTGCTGGACTGAGAAACCAGCCAATCAGAGCTCACATTATACTGCTGACCTAGACAAAATGTACTGCTTTAGAGAAGATAAAGAAAGAGACAGAGAGACAGAAAGAGGATGGCGGGAGAAAGAGAGAGAGAGAGAGAGAGAGAGAGAGAGAGAGGTCATATAGCGGCTCTTTAATAGTTTTTCCACAGTGAAAACAGTCGTAAACTTGTTAGTTACAGCCAAGAACAAGAAAATAAGAGCTTTTAAACAGTTACACTAACACACACACATACACACATTTACTTATCAATCTAAATGGGGACATTTCATAGACTTTTATACACAGCTAGTTATAAACACTATAACCTAACGCTAACCCACACTCTAACCCCAATCTTAACAGAAAACTTTCTGCTCTTTCCCAATTAAAAAAACTAATTTACTATATTTTTATGGCATTTTTACAAATGAGGACATCCCCAATAGGAGGTTTTGCTTAGATTTGTCAGGTTTTGCTGACTTTTGGGTACAAACACTTTGACACGTTTGTATAGCTATCTTTGTCAGGACATTCACTGACACAACACAATCTCTAGCGCCTTACCCTAACCTTAACCATCCCTAATGTATCCTTAATCCTAAAACCAAGTCTTAACCCTCAAACAGCCCTTTAAAGGGGTGTCAGAACGTGAGGAATGGTTGTCCTCACTCTAATGATCTGTTCACACTGGTTCTCACAAAGACAGATGTACAAGTACACACACACACACAAACCTGTGACACTGGTGCCAGGTCCATGACTCTCTGCTGGCTCGCGGTCTGAAGTCGGCTCGTCCCAGGTTCATGATGCGTGAGGAGAATCGCAGCAGGCGCCGGTGCCCATACGGCCAGCGCATGCGGGCTGCAGAGGACGACAGGCAGTTCTCCTCGTGTGCGCAGGTGAGCAGGTGCAGCGGACGGTCCTCCAGGTATGCGCTTTCCTGCACCAGCTGCGCATCCACAACCAGGTCAGGAGCAGCTGGGAGCAGACGCCCAAACATCAGGAGAGATTTTATATTACAGACAACATTTACATCATAATCACAACAAAATAATATAACATAATCACGAAAAAACTCTTCCAGGAGGAGCACAGTGCTAGCAACGCTAGGGTCATGGGTTCAAGTTTGTATGTGTGATTACATTCAGCGGAGCTCGTACCATCAGTGCAGGTGACCCCGGCTGCTTTGGCTCCGCCCCCACGTGGACAGTACACCTGACTGTTTCTACGGCACTGCTGAATGGACATCTCTGTCCCGATACAGTGAGTCCCACTCAGAAGAACATCCTCAGAGCCAGAGTTCCCCGGCCAGAACCACGTCTCCTGCAGAACACACACACATGATCTCAGAGCAGCTGAACAGAACACACACACATGATCTCAGAGCAGCTGAACAGAACACACACACATGATCTCAGAGCAGCTGAACAGAACACACACACATGATCTCAGAGCATTTGAACAGAACACACACACATGATCTCAGAGCAGCTGAACAGAACACACACACATGATCTCAGAGCAGCTGAACAAAACACACACACGTAATCTCAGAGCAGCTGAACAGAACACACACACATGATCTCAGAGCAGCTGAACAGAACACACACACATGATCTCAGAGCAGCTGAACAGAACACACACACATGATCTCAGAGCAGCTGAACAGAACACACACACATGATCTCAGAGCAGCTGAACTTACGAGGATCTAGTGCCAAACGCTGCAATCACACAAAGATTCTAATAATGGCGACTATTACAGCTAATTCATGCACATTATCAAATATTTTCCACCGTCTATTTACCAAGCACTGCTTTTAAACACTTTTATAACAACACAACTGTGATCCACGTCCACTGTGACTATTTTGAGTTTGTTTTCTCTTCCAGTTTCCTGCTTTCTCTCATTTTCTTTCCTTGAAACTCCAGAAGTCTGTAATTACTTTCGGCGTGAGGAATACCAGCCATGAAAACAAAATCTCTACAGATGTAAACACAGACAGTGAGCGTGAGAGACCTTCACTTATCATCTGAACACTCCTCTGGCCATATAGTGTTAAAAAAACTCAGACAAAACAACCAGAATCCTGCTGACTGAATGCCATCCTTGTATGTATTAGCAAATAAATCATAAACACTCAAAAACTCTCATGAACACTCACAAACACTTGTGAACTCTTGTGAACACTCATAAACTCTTGAGAACTCTCATGAAAACTTGTGCTCTGAGATGTGTGGCTGTACCTGATGGGCTCTGGAGGCAAAGCCGAACCCGAGCTGTCTGCAGACCACCATTGCTTCATTAATGCCCCAGTTCTCACTGCACACAGATCCCCAGTGCTGCTGCCCGTACACCTCCATCAACACCTCCACACGACCCTCCGCTGCCTCTCGACCGCCTGCCAGACGCACCTGAGAGTGACACAAACAGACAGAGGCAGAGAGAGAGAGAGAGAGAGAGACAGACAGAGGGAATAAGAGACAGGGATGTTGAGATGTGTATGTTTATACTGAACAGTGTATATTTGTGTACGTTGGGTGTGTGTAGTGAGTGAGTGGGGTATGTGTGTCTGAAGGAGAGTGAGTGTTTGTGGTTGTGAGTGAGTGGGGGTGTGTAGTTTATGTGTCGTGAGTGTTTGTGTATGTGTGTGTTTGAGAGAGTGGGTGTGTGTAAGTGTGTCTTTAGTGTGGATATGTGTGTGTAGTGAGTGAGCGTTTGTGTGTGTAATGTGTGTGAGTAGTATGTGAGTGTGTGTGTGAATGGGTGTGTGTGTGTGTGTGTGTGTGTTTAGTGCGTGTGGGTAGTGTGTGTGAGAGTATGTGTAGTGTGTGAGTAGTGTGTGTGTGTGTGTAGTGAGTGAGCGTTTGTGTGTGTAGTGTGTGAGTAGTATGTGAGTGTGTGTGTGTGTGTAAGAATATGTGTGTGAGTGGGGGTGTGTGGTTTGTATGTAGTGGGGGAGCGTTTGTGTGTGTAATGTGTGTGTGTAGTGTGTGAGTAGTATGTGAGTGTGTGTGTGTGTGTGTGTAAGAATATGTGTGTGAGTGGGGGTGTGTGGTTTGTATGTAGTGGGGGAGCGTTTGTGTGTGTAGTGTTTGAGTGTGTGTGAATGTGTGTCTGACCGTGGTGGACAGGCCAGTGTTTGGGACGTTGCAGCGCACAGACGCATCCTGACTGTGTTTGCAGGAGCGCAGTGGAACCTCCTGGAAGTGACACAGTGTGATGGAGTTCTCTCTGCCTGAACACTCCACTGCAGTCATGTGAATGGGTCCAGTGCCTGTAAACACCAGCACACACACAAACAAACACTCAATACACAGTTTATATACCTGTGTATTTATACCTGTGTTTGAGGTCACAGTTTAGACGCGTCTCTCTCTCTAACGCCAGGCAGCAGAACACAGTTTACCTGCTAGAAATAGTTATTAATTAAATAATTATAAATTGTGTTTGGGAGAGAAGCAGCAACTGACCAGATCACAAGACAAACACGTGCAGATGCATATGGTGAATGTGATGCGGACTGTCTGCGCAGCTGAAACCATCAAATAACACACACTGTCCAGAAGGATCATTACAACAGTTAGAAGTAGCTCTGCAGCAGCAGGACATATGGAAACATCTCCCTGTAGTTTGTGCTGTCAGGTTATGACGTCATCAGGACAGGCCAGCAGTGAACGTGTCCCCATCACCCAACCTGATGAAACCATGTGATTCACCTAAAACCCCATCAGCCAATGAAATGAGTCTTGGATGACGCACCCGATGCATTCATAGACTGTTTTTCTGTTTTTCTAACCCTCTGTTGGAAAGATTTAAAGTTAGAATTGTCTGGGATATACAAGGAAACTGGAGCTCATGTTATCTGCTGTTCACATTTTCACTGGGCTTCAGGTTCTGTGGTGACTTACTAAACAAACAAATAGTTCATGTATTCTCAGTTTATATGAGCTACAGGAAGAATCATTCAACAGAAAGAGACACATGCGGCTGACAGCAGGAGCTTCAATAAACTCATGTTAAATATCCTCATGTGTCTTTAAACAGCAAAGAATGCGATTTTAACAGACTGTGTACTGAATCTTTCTGTGTTACAGTACTCTGGTACTCAGTGTAGTAATGCCTTTGAAAACTACAGTTTCAATGATGGTTGAAAATAATGTCATAAAATGTTATGACAGCAAAAATAAGGCCTGTAACAGCCCCCAAAAAAACCTCCAGATCTGACACTGGATTTACATCACATCAAGAGCATGTTGTCATTGTTACGAGGAGACTTCCGCTCCACGTCCTCCATGCCACCAGAGGGAACCATCGCCTGAGTACTAATTCTATTTCGGACTTCATTTCCCACAAGCCCTCATACCTAGGACTGATAAACTTCCTGTTTGGTGCACCTGATCCTCTCTATTCTTTTTCATTAACCGATCTATTTATAATCACCTCTCTGTTTGATTCATTTTGAAGTCTTGTTTTGACATTACTAAGTGGTTTTCATTGTATTTATTAATCTGTGTATGATGATTAACTGGTGTTTTGACCTTTGCCTGTTTTGACCACGTTTAAATAATGCTGCATATGGATCCGCAAGCCTCATCCTCTTCGTTACAGTCATAGAGGTAAAAACATTAATGACATTTTGTGGCAGCATTCAAAAATGAAATATGTCATACAGTTTGTCTGTATGCTTATGTTGTGTTCAAGCTGAGGAAACATCACCAGAGAACTGAAGCAGGAGTTTAAGTTTCTGCTTTGATCCTAAATGAGCTTCCAGGGGAGTGAGGACAGAATTCAGGAAGCATCTCATCAGGAGATCTTCTGCTCATTAGCACAGTCACACCATCACTTTCAGTCAGAAAGATCTGAACACACCACAACCTCATCACATATATTCTGCTTTTGCTTAATAAAAATAACTGACTATTGGGGTTGGTGACCCCAGTTCAGAGTGTTGTGTCCTGACACAGAACCCTAGAATGACATCATGTTCCCAGCAAATACGGTCATGGATTCAAGGATTTTAAACTAAACAATCAAACCAGTTATAAACTTTGAACTTGACTGGGTCAGATCTGTCCATCTGAGCTGTGCTGTTTTCTGTTTAGACTGTCTTCAAAGGGCAATAAACTCCTGAGAAAAACCCAACTTTAACATACCCCTCAGGAAACAGAGAGACTGAACTCCATCAGATCTTAAGCTGGCTTCAGTGACAGCAGCTCAACCATTAACACACACATTTGTCAAGCAGATTCCTGTGAGATTTTCCTCAAGGATTCTGAGACAGATATTCTCTGACTTCACAGCGCAAGATTTGACATGAGAAGTGAAACAGAGCTTGATTAAATCTAGATGTCAAAAAGAGTCACATACATGATGAAACTGGATTTATACACTAGACTCATTGGCACACTCTTATGCTATTGCCCTCTGTGGTGTTCTGGCTTTTAGATATTACCCAGGTCACCCCTACAACATCTAGAGGTTTATGTTTCAGTGACCAACAGGCCATAAATGGTTCTTCCACTGCTTAGACTCATGTCTGTACACTAAAGGTTTGGGGTTACAGTCTCCTTTGATGTGTTACCTTGACCCATGTGAGCTCCTCTAAGGGCTTCTTTGGCCGACCCAAAGCCCAGTTCTCTGCACACCACACTGGCCGCAGACGGACCCCACAGATGATCACACACCGTCCCCCATTTTCCTTCCCGCAGCACCTCCACCCGCCCCTCGCCCAGCCGCGGACCAGCCTTCAAACGCACCGCCACCTGCACAAGATAAAGTCAGACCATGTGATCACACAACAAGAACCCGGCAATACTAGTGTACTTACACACTGCACTAGTATGTAGCATGTAGAAACCGTTGTTATGTTGCATTGTTCTCATGTATGTTAAATTATAAATGATAACCGAATTCTGGGTTGATTTCAGGTGTGCTTACGTTCAGATGGAGCGGAGTCTGCAGATGTCCAGAGGCAGAGATTCTGGAGAACTGAGGTCCAGGTATGCAGCGCACCACTGCATGCATGCCACCACTGCAGGGCATGTCATTACGTGCAGCCGAAAGCTGCACATGACACTGTGCCAATGACACCTCCGTCCCCAAACACTGAACTCTCTCCACCCAGAAACCTTTCTTACTGAAAACAGCCCTGCAGTCCAACAGACAGGGAGAGAGAGAAAGACAGATAGAGGTGAGACAGGCAGACAGGATATAGTTTTCACACTCCACTGCTCATCTTGTCAAAATAAACAGCCAATGAAATCGTACCTTGTGGCTGTGTTCTCCATCTTGGATTCCCACAGTTTCCTGTGCAAGGGGGAACAACACAAGCCATGAAACAAACAGAAGCATTTCATTTCAATAAACACATGTCTTGGAATGGAGTCCTGTGAGCCAATGTTTATGTTTCCTAACCCTAAACCCTCTGAATCAAGTATTACAAACACTCACACACATACACTGACATATACCATCGGCAGCGTATGGCCAAATAAACCCAATGTGCATAAATCAGAGAGAGAAAACACACTGAAGATGCTCTGCTGGTTTTGTGGTCATCAGACAAACACACAAAGATCTCAATGTCTCGTTCTTGCTCTGGTCATGTTTTCTTTCTTTTTACAGCTATGTCAGGCTCCAGTGGAGCTTAACTTTATGTGTAGGACATGCATGGAAGGGCGGTGAAATCAGGCGTTTTGGTCGGTAAAACTACTCGCAGGTTCAGATTAGCTGACATAGGGCTGGCTGACATGACTCAGGCTGACAACAGTACAAATTTTAATCCTGTCTGTATGTCAGAGAATAAATCACATCAATCATTACAGCAGCAGAGGAGGTAAAATCAGCCAGAAAACCCTGAACAAAAAGTACCATTAAGAACGATGATAATGCTGTGGTATTCTTAAAAATACTTTAGATTACTATGTAAATATAAATATATGTGAATCTACTCCAGAATAGCACACAAGATTTTTTCCACCCAAAACACATTTTAAAAGATTTGAATGTTCACCCTGGTTAAATTCCAGTGGAACACACAACAATATTTCTAGATTATGGTCAATACACGTCTGGTTAAAATCTTTCCAAGCCAAAAAAAAACAGACACCCAGAGCCCAGAGTCACAAACGTGATGAGTTTAAATAGTAGAAAATCACTTTAAACTTTAAACCAATAAAAACAAAAAACCTCCTATGATCCACAAGTTATTTCTGGAAAAACAAATGTGCTGTCTAAACGACACAACTGTTTGTTCCACTTACATTTGCAACAAAAGTTTGAGCGAAATATAATTTTTCTCACAATGAAACGGTGTAAATTAAACAACAGACAGAAGCTAGCTATCCTAATTTCGTTGTATGCAGAGCTGTACAATGACAATAAAGGCTTTCTATTCTAAGCTGTGGAGGTCCACACGGGTGGAGTTCAGAGTAAAAGTGGCTATTAAAAATCCCTGTGAGATTCAGTTCTGACACTCCATCTTAAAACCCAAACAAACATTTATCAAGAGCTCTTTAGAGAACAACATGATTCATTCTAATTCTGCTCAGAGCCCTAAAGTTAAATTGTGGATGTGTGTTTTATAACCTTTGGTTCACACATTTTTAAAAATCTATTCCAGATCAAACATGACCACCAACTCAAGTCTTCAGCTTTTATAAAGACAATAAGATGTCAATTTCTTTTGCAATAATATACAGTGAGACAGCATGTGCTGTGACAGTGTGCAGTGAGACGGCACATGCAGCAAGACAGTGTGTCTCTGGGTGTGTTTCTATAAAACAGCTGAAACTTCCACTTCTCTGATTGTGACTGAGGACTGAACACACGTTTCCTCTCAACCATCACGACACTCTACACTGACACTGACTAGAGCAGAAGACAACAACGATCTGAGGAGAAAATGTGTGTGTGACTCACAAAACTCGCTCAAAGTCTGAAAGGACGGAAACGAGAAAGATCAGATCAGTTGAAAAAAGAATGCTGACTGAGAGCTTGTGCTTCAACAGCAGTGAACAGAGGAACACACTGACCCTGCCCAAAAGCACACGCTGAGGGTATAATGAAGACGTGTTAGTGTGCTAACCCTGGGGGTGGGACACTCAGCCAGTCTCTGTGGGATTATGGGGGCAAAGTGAACATGTGTAGAGAGAAAAGACCAAGAGTCTTCCAACACAAAACCTCAGCAGAGAACCGACACCTGTGATACTTCACATCTGAAGAACAGAGAGATTGACAGAAGAGACTGCTGACATTTTCCATATATTTTACAGGAACGCACATGCTACTGTTCCTGAATCAGACATTACTGACACATCTATAGAACATTTAAGAAGCTTATGATAACTGTGTGTTATTTTTCCAGACCATCCTCATTTAATTCATACTGCAAACAAAAAGGCTCTGATTGGCTGGTGCATGCAATTATTATGCAAGTTCAACAACAATAGAGCTTTTCATACTGCATTTAAACTGGGTTAGCAACTTTTTATTCCTGGGTTAAAGCCTTTTAATGCGTCATATGTTGAGTTTTGTAAGACCACACCCTGTGTTATGCTGTACAGCCCTGCTGCAGCGATCTGCAGTTACAAATAATGTGTTGCTGAATAAAAGAGCAAGATGTTTAGCTACAGAGAACTTTCACAACAGAAACTTCCACAAAGCTTTTAAACAACCAGCTGCTGGATTTGCTAGTTTGCTGCACTAAACCTTTAAAAGAGATTAAAAAGTTTTGTTCAAACATATAATCTTGTTAGCAGTAGAACACAACACAGACCAAACACACACTGACTAAATGTATAGAATCTGAAGCATTTGTCTGTAAATACAAGTGTCATGAACACATGATGACACATGGGGAGACATGAAGAGACATGAAGAGACAGGACAGGTCCATTTTACACTTACCGATACACACGCGTGTCAAACTGTCCCACTGAAGGAAATCCCAGCATTCCACAGGCCACTCTACTGCTGCTGTGGTCCCAGCCTAAATTACACACCTGCCTCCATTTCCCAGAATGCTTTACCTCCACCACACCTTCTGTTACCATGGCAGAGTCTCGGGTGGTTGACAAAACAGGTCTGAGGCGCACTTCCTCCAGTTTGACCCTATCAGCAGACTACAAGACAAAAATCAATCAATCTTTAACCAATCTAAATGTTTTTCAGTCTGATTTCATAAGAACTGTTTTAAAAAAACAGACATATATATATTTATTACAGCTAAAAGCAAAATTTAAAAGGTCATTATTAATGTAGCTAAATTATCTTTGTGATAATTTATCTAAGTAATAATAATAAAAAGATCAGTTATCTTTGTAATTTATCTAGGTGATAAATTATCTTTGTGCTGATGGTTTGACTTCCCTCTGTAAGGACACAGACTGAAAGGAAATAACAAAACATTTATAATCATATGCTGATTATGATGATTGTACTCAGTCTCTTGTTGTCTATGTAGTTTATGTCTTATGTGGCACCAGGGTCCTAGAGGAACATTGTTTCATTCCACTCTGTACTGCACCTGCTATATATTGTTGAATGACAATAATAAACTTCTGAAACTTCTGTTACAAACCAATGAGACAAATGTACCGTATGTTTATGTGGCTAGTCCTTGCTGACAAAAACAGGCCATACCAGTTTATGGTAGTCCGTCTGGTCACCAGTTAATCAGCGCTCTTTTACCAGCACTGGCCATCTAAAAACCAGCTACAGCATCATAGAAAGATTCTAGGTTCCTCTGAAAGATACTGTCGTTGATGTTGGTGTTATTTCGAAGCCTCTGCTTCAGGTGTAAGAGCAGTAACAGCACACAGTCTTTGTCTAACCTGCTCGTCAATGTCACTGAAGTCCAGATCCATCCTGTTATTGTTCTGCTGGCTGAGAAACCAGGCTTCAGGTTCTGTTCTGTGTGCTGGTCTGGGAGAAGTCTTGTGATGTCGAGTACTCTGACTGGCTAACAGTGGGGCCACTTCCTGTGTCTGTCTAAATGCAGCCCTGTTGCGCAAAAAACCGGGCAGCTGGTGTCCTCTCGGCAGAGAGTTCCCATGTCCATGTGTTGCGCCTGAATTCTCGAATCCATTTCTACGCAGCTGGATGCGATGACCATGCAGCTGAGGTGAGGCAGGGCCCTGACTGCGGCGGAGGGCGATTTCATGCCCTCGCCTGTGGGGGGAGCCTGCTGGTGCCTGGCTGGAGGTAACAGAGTTTGAGGGGGTGCTGGAGGTCTGAGGTTGGGTGGGTTGTGCTAAATCGTGGTACCGTGGCATGTGGCCCTGCTGGAGTCTGTCTGGACTGCAAATGACGCCCAGATCTTCAGCGTGGGTGCAGTCGCTCACACCCCAACCGTTGGACTGACAGTCTGATAAAGAGTTCTCAGTGCCTGAGCACAAGACATTGTCAAGCCAGATCGGACCTACAGAGGATCAGGTATCAAAACATTCATGAATTATGAGAGAGGACACAAGGCAGTACAGTATATTACTATGTTATACCTTCAGAACAACAGGCGTCATATAAATTATTCTGAAGTCAACAAGATACAATGTTTCATGCAGTTATTTTAATTCTGTAAAGTGTTTTTTTTTCAAGTAAAAAGGACATTCAAAAAGCTTATTTAGATGACATAAAGACATATAAAGACACGTTCTTTGGAATAACATGCAGATAAATCAATTATAATAAGACCAGGAGAGTGTGATTATTAAAAGGAAAGCAACCAGGGTTCTGTTGATTACTTTATCACTACTAGTTAAAAGCTCTTACCCTGACCCTGGCCAAACCTGGCACTGTGGGCCCAGGTGAGACCACGGGAAAAACCCAGTTCCCGACACACAACATTTGGCAGATTAATGTTCACGTCATCATCACACACAGTGCCCCAAATGCCATTATGGAACACCTCCACCCGACCCTCCAGCTGGTTCCTCCCGCCCACCAGACGCACCTGGACTCCAGGCATCCCGTGTGTGAGCGGAG
>JAZGTJ010015276.1:0-13499 GCA_036877575.1 Botia almorhae
ACAAATCAGACGAGAGAGTTTGGTGCTAAGGTAATGACCAAGACCTGACGCATACATTTAAAATCTAAGGAGCAGAGGAAAGACTTTGTCATCACTCACAGCTTTCCAGCCCAGGCAGTGATTGTTGCTCATTCAGACAATTCAAATAAGCGAAACCCAGGGAGCTCTGGATGATTTACTGTTCATAAAGAAAGCACACAAAGTGACTGGACACCAACCAATCTTAACCAAGAATCAGACCGTTTAACCCTCGCTCCTCCACCGGCCTGCTGTCGCGGTCCAGAAACGTCTCTCGGATGGTTTGCCTCTGATTTCTCTAAACCAGACACAGAGCGGCTCTCTTTACGCTTCGCACGGGTGGAAATACCATTCTTTGAGTTCCACTGATTTTCTGACTTTTTAATGTGTGGCTGAAAGTTTTATAATCAAGCAGTATAATGTCAGTGTTGCGTGGAGAGATCTAATGTCTTCAAGGTCTCCAGGCAGATTGCTAAAGCAGTCTGTGTATAATAATACGATATCACGTTTCAAGGAGGATAGTTAGGAATATTCCTTTTCCAGGTATTATTCTAACTCAAATGCAAAGACTACTATGGTTTACAAAGAAGACTGAATAACCGAATAACTGAAAGTTCCATAATAAATATTAATATCAATCAAGCTGATGAATTCGGTGATTGTGGAGTCCGAAAATATTTGACTTAAGTGGAACAGAGCAGAAATTTTAGCCTGCGCTGTGTATATACACTATGTCCCGCATGATAAAAATAAAAAAACAAACTTAGGACCTTGAAGTGAAAAAACGCTGGTTTGCTCACAAATGAACAAATTTTACCACAACTAAAGCCCCGAACCACAAGAATGTGTGTACCACCACAAGTTAGCAAACATGTCGAGTACCTGCTGGAAGTGAAATTACACTTGATTATCCAGGATTTTCCACTCTTAAAACCACTTAATTAGATTGCAGCTCACAATGCTGCATAAACTGAGCATTTTGCTAATAAAATGGAAAAATACATAACCTGGCATTTTTTCACATGAGGCTATAATCTCCTGTTGGACAATGACATACCTTTTGAAGAGTAAACTGTAATAAGTTAAGTATCTCTTAGGCTCCAGACTAAAAATTGCCCTTAAATGCCAGTAGGTGCTAAATATTTTCCAAAGCAAAGACAAATAAAGTGTTTTCTTGGTTTGACCTGGCAAAACTGGGTAAAAATTCGTTTTATGATAAAGAAATGGAATTTATCTTTTTTACCCAGTCTTACTGTCTATCTTCAATTCACAATGATGAACGAATCTATTTCTTCTTAGCTCTACAAGACTTAAAGGGCCTAGGCTAGTCTTATCCAAATGACCTTTTCCTGAGAGTATGATGGATCTCCAGATCATGACAGATGACAACTGACATGTGTGGTCAATTAGAAACAGTGGCACTGTGATAAAAACAGGAGACTTTGGCACACAGTTGCTGTTTGGACTCCCTTTAAAGGAGATGGTTCTATTGTGCAGGAGCTGCAGGAATTGACTCAAATAATACAAATGCACTTAAGATTATCCAGAGTTTTGGTGAATATGGGTGGCTGTAAATCCACACGCTTATTTTAAGATCTCTTGGTTCAGCCATGACTGAAGGACGAGACACCAGTGCAATGTCAAGGGTTACAACAGGCTGAGACAAAGTCGTTTACAGATGTATGTATGTTGGGTAAGGTGCCTGGATGTAATATATCTTCCAAGAATCCATAGCATTAAATCACTTAGTTTATAGGTGTCTTTACAATTTGCTTTAGGTGAAGTAAAGTCTGTACTAGATCTTCTTTAGGGCTGCATGATATTGGAAAGAACTGACATTTTGGAAAGAATGAAATATTCCAGAATTAATGAGGTGATGTTGCAGGGGAGTGCATCGGCACAAAAAATGTAAACAAAAAACTAGCATAGATAAATACAGTAGAACAATAACACAAACAATAATAATAAATAATAATAAAAAACACTGCTTTATGTTTATCAAGTAAATTTAACAGTATATAGATAATAGAAAACACATAGAAAACAAAATGGTCCCACATTCAGCTATATAAATTTATATATATACAGTACTGTGCAAATGTTTTAGGCAGGTGTGAAAAAAATGCTGTAAACAAAGAATGCTTTCAGAAATATAAATAATGATTGTTTATTTTTGTCAATTTACAAAATGCGAAGTAAGCGAACAAAAGAAAAATCTAAATCAAATCAATATTTGGTGTTACTACCTTTTGCCTTCAAACCAACATCAATTCTTATAGGTACACTTGCACAAAGTCAAGGATTTTCTAGGATTATAGTCAGGTGTATGATCAACCAATTATACCAAACAGGTGCTAATGATCATCAATGTCACACGTAGGTTAAAACCCAGTCATGAACTGAAACAGAAACAGCTGTGTAGGAGGCTTAAAACTGGGTGAGGAACAGCCAAACTCTGCTACCAAGGTGAGGTTGTGAAAGACAGTTTCATGCCATAGCAAGATTGAGCACAGCAACAAGACACAAGGTAGTTATACTGCATCAACAAGGTCTCTCCCAGACAAAGATTTCAAAGTAGACTGGGGTTTCAAGATGTGCTGGTCAAGCTCTTTTGAAGAAGCACAAAGAAACGGGCAACGTTGATGATCGTAGACGCAGTGGTCAGCCAAGGAAACTTGTAGCAGTGCCATCAGCTCAGAACTGGCAGAAACCATTGGGACCCAGGTACACCCATCTACTGTCCGGAGAAGTCTGGCCAGAAGTGGTCTTTATGGAAGAGTTGCAGCCAAAAAGCCATACCTCTGACGTGGAAACAAGGCCAAGCGACTCAAGTATGCACAAAAACATAAGAACTGGGGTGCAGAAAAATGGCCTGATGAGTCAAAATTTGAAATATTTGGCTGTAGCAGAAAAGCTGGAGAGCAGTACAATAATGAGTGTCTGCAGGCAACAGTGAAGCATGGTGGAGGTTCCTTGAAAGTTTGGGGCTGCATTTCTGCAAATGGAGTTGGAGATTTGGTCAGAATTAATGGTGTTCTCAATGCTGAGAAATGCAGGCAGATACTTATCCATCATGCAATACCATCAGGGAGGCATATGATTGGCCCCAGATTTATTCTGCAGAAGGACAATGACCCCAAACATACAGCCAGTATGTAGCTAGTCATTAAGAACTATCTTCAGCGTAAAGAAGAACAAGAACTACTGGAAGTGATGGCATGGCCCCCACAGAGCCCTGATCTCAACATCATCGAGTGTGTCTGGGATTACATGAAGAGACAGAATGTGATGTGAGAGAGCCTACACCAGAAGATCTGTGGTTAGTTCTCCAAGATGTTTGGAACAACCTACCAGCCGAGTTCCTTCAAAAACTGTGTACAAGTGTACCTAGAAGAATTGCTGCTGTTTTGAAGGCAAATGGTGGTCACACCAAATATTGATTTGATTTAGATTTCTCTTTTGTTTATTCACTGCATTTTGTTCATAAATCTTCATTAATCCCACTTTAAGCATTTACCTCTTTTAAGGCAAAATGTAATCAGTACAACAAACAGACAGACTAAAAAAACTAAGAAATAGCAAGTAGAGTCATAAGTCTACAGAGTCCCAAAAATAAAATTTCTGTCTGAAGAGAAACAACTTTCAATTGCCATCATGATTATCATATCCTAGCGATTAATCATGAAAAAAGGTCATGAAGCCTGTTAACAATTATTACTATTGCACAGCTCGCTGAAATACTTGACTCTTATTGGTCAAACACAGCATTCTGAGGCCAAATATTTTTGTTATGCCAATGAACTTGTATAATTGACTGTTGTCCCAGGCAACCAATTTTCCTACATATCTGTGCTATCATGTCTCTTCTTACATAAATATTTCATGTTCATTTAGGTACTTAATGAGAAGTAACATGGACATCCATCCATTCATCCATGATCCAAACCTGCTTGTCCTCTTCAGGGTCACAGAGGGCTGAAGCCTATTCTAGCATCTGAAGTTGTAGGTGAGGTACACTCTGAATAGATGGCCAGTCTTTTGCAAGATAACACATTCACACACACACACACACACACACACACACACACACACACAGCTAAGGGCAATTTATTATTAAAAATTAAATTAACCTAACATGCACCTAACATCTGGCAAACTTCACACATAAAGGCCTCCTGGCTCAGCCTGGTTCGAACCAGGAACCTTCTTGTGGGCGGGAACAGTGCTACCCACTGAGCCTTAATGGCAATTTGTGATCATTTGGCTCTCACCAACTTTAAATATTTCGTATGATTTTAAACCGGGGGTCTAAAAAAAGTATTTTTCTGTATTTTTTATATACACTGCAAAATACTACTACACTTTACTATGAATAAAAAAGAGGTTTGATTGTAGCAGCTCAAAAAGATCATGTTTTCATCAGTGAAGCAATATCATAAGCCTTTCAATAATTCATGCTGAACTACACTTAGTGAGAGAAATGAAGAAAGCCAATCAGGAAATGAAATACTATCTTAAGCAGCAGACATGAATCTAGAGGACCCAGATTTCTCCTCGAGCCTCGTAGACTTTATTCCAACCAACATCAGATCCTTCCTACAGTCTGAGCTTCCTTTCCAGGTGACTGGCAACCAAAGCTTCTCCCTTCACCTAAAAGCTCCTGTAAGCCTCAGCAGGAAAAAGCCCTCGAGTGCAACAATGCTCCCTTTGTTTCGCACCAATTCTCTACCCACCAGCCGACTCTCTTTAATTTTGAGCCAAGACAAACCACTGCGTTGGGTTACAGTTCTTGCAGCCAAAAACCACGCTTGTGATTAATATACTACAGTCTGTCTGCATTTCACTCACTGTCCATCAAAGCGACCACTACTTCATTACGTAGGGAAAGAAAAGGAGTGTGTTTATTATGATCGGAAAATTATCCAGACACATAACGAACACTCTTGACATAAGGCAGGTGTGCTTCAAGAAACAAGGAAGGGTCACATGTGAAAAGACTCTCTGTATTTAAAGCTTCATTCAGTGGTGAGATTATGAATCCTTTAATTGTCCAATATGACAATTAAAGGGATTCAAAATCCAATATGAATCCTTGTATTTTTAAAGGTCATGCACTGATTTTATGGATTACACAGAAAGACTGACAAGTCTTTGATCATGGGTTTGATGTGGAAGAGGCTGTGAAAAACATCAAAATCTTATAGTCCAAACACCTCTATATGTACCAGGATTTTGACTTGGTGTGCAGATAACCACCTCTTAAAATACCCCAGCAACCGCCTATAACATCTTAGCAACAAGCTAACAATCAACGACAAGGTTTTTGCGAAGGTGCAATTCCCTCTGCAAATATAAAAATCTACTTCCATACTTTATTTCTCATCAAAATTTCTTTGCTTTAATAAAACAAAAAAGAACCAATGCATGATTTAATTACATAGCTTATATTTCTAATTAATTATCTGTGGTACCTAAGAAATATGCATTCCTTTTTTGGAGAGCACATCAATCTCATTTGTTTCAAAATTTTCCAACCAACTCAAAGCAGTTCAGCTCTGTTCTGTTTTTATAACTGAGCAAAATAAATGCAAGGATTTATTGCATTTTGGGTGTGGAGCAAAGTCAACAATAGTGCCCTAGAAAACCGTGCAGTACCCAAGACACTCAAACGGATATCTAATAAAAACTATTGCACAAGCATGTTTACAATTAATATTAACGCGTGATTGCTACTCATGCCACCAACCTGACTGTAGCTTAACTGCCCATGTAAAGGATGCCCACAATGTTCCCTTTATTATATACTATAGGTGGGCTTCTAACTATTGTCTAAACATTCAAAACAACAGTTGTCTAAGACAATTTCTTAATTGCTTTTAAAGGACTCTTAATTGCCTTAATAATAGTGATAACACATCACATATTAATCAAATGTCATTTACACAATGCACATTTACTAAACCAACACTGTGAATATAGAATAAGAAGTGTGCACATATCTTTGCACAAGTTGGCTTGGCAATAAAACGATCCCCTAAGAACAAAAACATCCAAATATCTGCTTTCTGTTGGATTATGCGTTCCTTTAAAAGCATGGATGTTTTTCAAAAGTGGATGTTCTAAAACTCAGGGGACTTGGACGTTCTGCTCCAAGCATATGTGGGGTGCAAAAGAATCCTACTTTCAACCCCAAAGATGGAATTATACTTGTCTATGGAGCACATAAACCAAGCACTGACCCTGTATGAAGCATGGTACAGACATCTAATGAAAGTGATCATATCACAAGTGAACACACTGTCAACCACTGTGCTAAAGCCAGATTTTTAATTTTGTTACATGTGACTTCAGAATAAATAAGAAACGCATGGTTGGGAAAACACGAAACAAACAAACTTGCAAGACTTTACAAAAAACATTTTATGAAATGGCTAATATAAACATGAAGTGACAAAAATCATGTGAAGCACAACTTATGTTGAGATAATATATATTGTAAATTCCTCTTTCCAAAATGTCTGTTTAAATTAAAATTCTACTAGACTATGTTCTATAATCTTAGGATTCTCACTTTCTTTTCACTTTTTGTACTTTTCTTTTTACACACAGTATCACTGTGACGTAGTAAGTTATATATAAGCAGCCACAAAATCATACATCCTCTACAAGAGACACACCTTACCTTTATCACAAGCAAATGCAAAACATCTTTAAAACAAAGGAAAATAAGTTTAAAATATAATGGCATATAAAAAATACCAATTGTACATGTGGACTAATAGTAACCAATAAATTCAAATTACCAAAAAATCTGATTAAACAGCAGTATAGTCTGGTTTTGACTTATTAAATGTATCAACAACAAAGTCTAATGTTATAAATATCTTTAGCATAAAATGATTAAAGTGTATGTCAACACCAGATGGTCATTGTGAAGTAATTTGACTGAAATGTCTCATAAACTCACCTCTCATAACTACAGACTATATATCACAATCAGGCAGGTTAAAGGTTGATCAGGTAATAGTGATTTTTCCTCAAGGCTACAGCACAGATCAGCAAAGCACTGATTAGAAAACATTTAGTTAAGTTATCCCACACCTGGAGAGAACATGATGTTTCTAGAACCACAGAGCCTTCTGCTGGACAATACTGCCATTGCACTTTCCCCAGTATCTACAGCTGAGATTCTTAACCACAGTACTTGATGCTTTTTGTGTTTTGTTAACATGCAGTAAAACATGCAATAAAATATGCAACCACCATCTCACTGATGCTTTTCCTAAATCAATTCTGAAAGGTCACAGTGAACACATTTGACATGCATGCAACTACCAGATGTAAACACAAATATTATGTTTCAATAAATTCCACATAATTGGATCATTGTTTTATATCAATTTCTACACTACACACCTTTACATTTAAAATTACATTTGTTACTTTTTTATTTTTAGAGAAAAGGGAAAAATTACCCAACACTGGAAAGCTGTCACATCACGCAACACAAAATTCCAATATACAAGCATGTCTTAGAAACACTAAAACCCAGCTCGAACGGAAGAGGAAATGACATCATCATTAAGTGATAATTAAGCTAAATCAAATTCCATACTTTTGAGAGGTCTTCTTTCCTTGTTCTTGACTGATCTGGTCTAGTCCTGTCCTCCATCTCATCTTATCTTCAGTTTCTTCAGTTTTTTAGAGATGTACTCTTAGATCTTCTCCTCATCTGGTTCACAACTGGCATCTTCTTCCGCATCATCATCTGTGTCCTGCAGTAAATAAGTCCTGGTTACTGTTGTAACTCTCGACCCATGCATATGGGGTCTGGCTTGGGAGCCCCAATCCCTTTTGAGCAGTAAAATAACTGCCAATAAAAACTGGCAAGTAAGATTTGCACTCTAACCCAGTTAGATATATAATCCGCTGCAAACACAATTCATTCAGGTTTGTGTTGAGTACCTGAGAGGGAATCCCCGCATCGCACAGGTGGCCCAGGGTTTTGGCAGGCAGGACGTAACATCTCTGTTCCTCCTTCAGAGAATGAGGGTTACGACAGTAACTGAGACGATACCATTCAGTCATTGTTACATTGAAAACTGATGTATGGGGTCCATACGGAAAGAAGCATAAACACTGAATTGTTTTACAGCCGTTTGCGACACGGGTGCTATTAAGTTCTAGCACGCCATGTGATAACTGACGTCACAGCTCTGTAATCTTCACAGGATAAAAGTGGGAAAGCTAATTCAACGTAATTCAACGGAAAAGGGATGCTAGAGGTACCACATCCTATACTGAGAGAGGTGACGTGTAAAAATACTCGTATGGACTGCCCGATAGCAGTGGGCATGCTACAGAGACCACGTCCTACCCTGAGGGAGGTGCAGGGAAGGAAGCAAGGTCAGCATCTCAATGCAATTCAAACAAGAATCACAGTTTAATTCACATCTGCACAACATCTCATGATATTAAGATAGACAACGGCATTTAACAGAGCTATTCATAAGAAGCTGTTTCAACAACTGGGACAGAGCTTAACTTGGGATCATCAGCAGGTCATGACTGCTTCTACTTTTGCATTTCATGGTCTACAAGAAAGAACAAGTTGAGTCCACCAAGTCTACACATATGAATCATTTTGTGAATGAAGGAATGAGAAAGGAAATAAAAATCAGCCAAAAAACAGCCAAGTTTAAGTTTGCCATACTCGGTTGCCTTGGTTTTTAGGTTTTTAAATTACACATGCTTTTCTGCCTGTTATTATACAGCTTAGTACACATGAAATGATGATCAGAGATTGCAGGCTGTAACCTTCTAAACTTCTACATAATAACTTTTTAGAAAATTGGAAAAATTGGAAACCTTTGACTGGACCACAAACATTTTTTACCAACTTTTGAAGGGTGGCTGTAGATGGACTTCCCACCCATTCCTGTCAGACCTGTCAGATCACCTCCTTGAACTCAGGGACCACACAATGAAAGATTGTGCCATTATAATAACCTGCAAAAAACATGTGAAGCATTTGATTGAGAAAGTGATTTGTCATATATTTGTATTTTATATATATATATTTATTGTATCGTGTCACCCACCCTCTATGCAGAGCTGAGTGAAGTGTCTGCATGCTTTAGGGGCTTCTTTGGACCAAAGCCCTATATCATTATCACCTGCTGTGGTCTTAAGCAAGATCTATCAGATGGTAAAAAACAAACTAATTTACTTTTTGTTATTTTATCGGTGCAAGGAGTGCTTTCACAAACATGTTAAAAGAGTGAAAGAGTTCAGATTACTATACAAAATAAAGGAAAAATAAATACATAATATAAATGTACATAATAAAAAAGTAAACCCTAAATAATAAAAAATAAATAGGTAAATTTTATTATGTTTAAGATACATGATAAAATAACACAACGAACATTTTAAATATGTCCTATTAACAGCATCAGTGTTTATGTTAAAATAGATTACTGTAAATAATCTAATAAATTTTACAATAACGTGATATGAGACTGTGGGTATTGCTACGGTATTTACACTGGAATGTAATGTATTTACGTTGGAATGTAATAATGATCTCAACTTTTATTGCTACATGACAGGTTAAACAAATGTAATAAACAAACCTAAGTGATATTGCAAATATATTTGTGAAACTTAATGCACGTAATGTTTCTTAAAGTTTCAGAAATATGAATTAAAATTTTTTTATAGATTGTGAAGACTTCCCTGGAAGTGACTGTCACCCCCTACAGTACTGGAGTAATGACAAAACGTTAAAACAACTCGTTAAAGCAAGAACGGTACCATAAAACGGTGTGCCGAGGATGCTGTTTGTCAGAAATTAATACAATATTACCATTAAATAAATATTCCCAGAATACTTCTTTTAATAAACACTTACTATTTATATTAAAATATTGCAATGCAAGTTCAGTAGGAAAATGAAATTTGAATGCGACGCTTCAAAATCTGCCTTTCTGGACCGCCATGCGCCCCCTAGAGGATAACTGCCTAATAGCTAACACTAAACGCTCAATGGTTCTAAGAAAATGTAATGTAAATGCATTTAGACAATAATAATTCAATATTAATATTTATTAAGTACATATTTACGAATCTCATGAAGGAAATGTCGATGAATGCAAAAGGATGAACGTGTCTGTAGTTGGAACCGTTGTGCATGCGACGTTTTTCCAATCGGATCCATTAAGCAGCGGAATCGAGTTTGTTTTGAAAAGCGGTGGACCTAAATCAGTTGTTTCTTGTCTTCTATATTTGGGTCAAAACATATTCGAGTAGATTATGGCTGTCCCAGGTATGTTTATGAAGCGCTAAATTAATTGTGTTTGTTGTGGCTACTTCAGGAACGTACTATAAAGTATGAGTGCACTTTGTTAGAACTATTTAAACAGAGCTGGTGATTGCACCTAAAGCACTTTTGATCATATTTCTCGTGTAGTCTTTGTATTGGTCTACGATGGTTTCTGTTAACTGAGCATCTGAATGATCTAACCTAACAGGTCCAAACAAGGACAACATCAGAGCTGGATGTAAAAGATGCGGATACCGTAAGTATGCAGATTAGCAAATCATCCAGAATTATGTATCATTTGTGTCTGTGTAGATTGGGTTTTGTGTGTATATATGAGTCTAGGTATCTGTCATTTGTAGTAAGATTTATCTATCCTCCTTTTCCGTAAATACATACATCCAGTAGAGCTGCAAAATATACCCAAATTATCAAAACATTGCAAATACGCATATGGCAATAGTTTGCAATAACAAAATGGTGTTAATACTTCAAAAAGTTATTTATAATCAGTAGTAGATCAGAGAGACTGCTAATAGAAGTTGTAGGGAAGTTTTCTTTCCCTGAAAAAATGTGAAACGTGTATGTTTGATATTTAATTTTCAGTTGTTAAATATACTATAATAATTTAAAATTTAAACCAATATCATATCACATATGTTATTTAGCATCTCAGTTTATTGCAATTGGAGTGATTATTTAGCTACATGATATTGAGTCGAATAAATCATTCACATTGTCTATCTGTTCATTAGCGGGTCATCTTACATTTGAATGTCGTAATTTTGTTCGTGTGGACCCGAGGAAGGACATTGTTTTGGATGTGAGCAGCACCAGCACAGAGGAGAGTGAAGAAGAGGAACAGGAAGCTGTCAGTAAAGACAAGATCTTTGGTAGCAGCCATTCAAAAGGTTCCCTCACTATTTCAGAGCATCTACATTATCCTGTGTGCTACTGCTATCTCTATGCTAATAAAAATTATATACAAATTGTACTGATACTGGAAACATTTACCTGTTTGTTTGGGACCACTGAATGTACTGCTTATGAAACATGGTTAGAATCAAGAGGATGAGCAATACAATTGGCCATGATAAACTGCCGTTTAATGGTATTTTTGTGACTGTAATTAAAATACATAGTTTGTTCTCAGGTGCTCATGAGGATTCCAGGAAGGAAAAACATAAAAGGACAAGTAAGGACAAATCCCATCGAAAGGCTAAAAAGAGGTACATTTGATTTAATACTTTACAAACCCAAATGTAAAATTTCTGCAATGCCATTTTCTCGCCTTGTAATTGCTAATAAAGTCCTTATGAAGGTATCACAGTGAATCTGTGAGTATAATATTCTCATTGATGCCTCAGTACTTAAGTTTTGCTTGATTGGGATAGTTTTCTTCAGGCAAACATTTTGGCTACTTAATGTCTTGCCTTGTTGTTACATAACCACTCTGTAACGTGCAGCTTTAATAATGTTTTTATAAAGTTATGTCATTATAATATCATCAAGTTACCTCATATTTCAAATTCTTACTTTGTTAATGGAAAACTAATTAAAACAATATCCTGGCCAGTCCTTTCTATATAATGAAAGTGGGAATCAGTTAAGTACAGGAATGAACTGTAAAGCTGCTTTAAAAACTATCTGTGTTGTATAAATTGCTATATAAATAAAGGTGTTGACTTGTGCTGTCAAGCATCAAAATGTATTAATTAAGTGGTCCACGAGATTTGTGTTGTATTCTGAATCTAAAATATGAAAATAGCTTTGTGTAACCAATTCATTACATGACTAGACAATAGCGGAGGGGTTTTCAAACGATATGATGCCAAGGGCCCCCAAATATGTTAAACCTTTTGTGAGGAACCACCCAAGAAAAAATATGTTAAAAAACAAAAATAAATGTTTAACTATTGAATATAAATGGTAAGCATGATGTTATCAAGACAACATAATTTCCAAACTTAAATAATTAGCTGCAATAATGATTGATGTAAATGTGTATATATACACCCCAGTTTGAAAAACCCTGCTCTAGCAATCAATTGTCCACAAATTGGATATTGCTGCTACTTGAATGAATTGAGGAGAGCAAGGGCATGTGTTAAGCTCCAGAGGATTTGGATTACAACGCATGAAACATATGAGCTTGACAGCTCTATTATTAGCTCCATTATACTATTTGTGTTCCATAGAATAAAGTTATACAGGTTTGGAACAACAAAGGGTGAATAAATGATGACAGTATTTTATTTATTTTTAATTAATAAAACCTTTGGAAAATAACTTTTAAAATATTATGAGATTGTTGTAATTTTGTTGAATGTTGTTAATAAATTTACAACCCCTGTAATTGTATTGGAATAACAAAGATGATTTTTTTCGTTCATAAACGCAGTTTGTTTCTGGCAGTATGCATTGGTTTTTGATATGCATTGGTTGTTTTGCCTAAAGTTTATTAAGGGGATCAAGAGTAATTCCATAATATTTGTACAAGACATGGTGTACGTAATTGATTCTTCTATTTTTGTTCTTATGTTCTTAGATCTCATTCGTCAAGTGATGAAGAAGTGAGCAAAAAGAAGAAAAAGAATAAGAGCCACAGGAAGAAAGGGAAAAAAGAGAAGAGAGAGAAAGAGAAGAAACACAAGAAAAAACAGAAAAAGAAAGATGCAGAGTCCTCCTCAACAGACGGCTCCACTGAATCTTCACACACTGACTGAAGATTCACACACTGTGACTCAGTTCATTTATCTGAACCTTTGACTGGACCACATAATCATTGCAAAGCAAGAAAACGAAGATTCTGCCACAGCCATGTGTACATATTTCTATTATAGACACCTTGAAACTTTGAAGAATTCTGTATCTAAACTAGTACATTTACCTATAATAAATCTATTTTGTTTTTTTTTTGTTTTGGATTTTTTTTCACAAAACAATTATGAAGTAAAATCAGCCATATGAACAAACCTAAAAAAACAACTTTTGGGTAAAAGGAAATAGTAAGGTATTCATATAAAATTAGGTTTCATTGCAAAAAGAAGTTTATGGTTAGAATACTTTAAAATAAGATGAGAAAAATAAGGGCTAATTTTATCAAAATAAAGCATTTATACCTTATAAATAAAACCTGTGTGATTATAAATGGATTTGT
>JAZGTJ010015277.1:0-13499 GCA_036877575.1 Botia almorhae
ACGTTGTTATTTGTTTTGTCTTATGTTAAATCATTTTTAAGTCCTCTTATGACAAGAAGGGGCCCCAGAACCTGGTTGAAAAACACAGATCTATAGTTTACTGTATGTGAACTAGTTAAACAGCCACTTCTGTAATACAATTTACCTTAGATTTACCTTTAAAAATTACCTTACAATTTACCTTTAAATCTGGATGGGTGGCCTTTTAATAAACAGGGTCCTCCGATGAAGAAGCGCTGGTAAATGCGTCTTTACACAGCTTTACAAGGGCCCTACTCTTACATTTTTGACCCCTGGACCCCATTAATTCTAGTGGTGGCATCTGCTAAGACACAGTTCTCCTGGCTGTGTGCATTGAATTTCATTGGACCTTTCCCGGTGTAATTCCTCCTGCTGTTCTAGTGTGCAGTTCTCTCCACCACCAAATCCCAGTAATCCTTTGTCAAAGCTGCAGCGTTTGTGTGGCAACACCGTGTTTGTGCTTCTATGTGCTGCTATCCGTCACAGAAGTCTCTGAGTCTCTGACTGAGCTGTGTATGTTAGAGAATAGTCACAGTGGTGTATTGACTCACTCTTTGAATGTCCGGTATGATAAGACAAGTCTTGTGCTTCTGTTGACTGAGGGATCATATTGAAGAATATGTTCCTTTCTAGGCGCAGGGAAAAGCATGAGCACCCCACAGGACTTGTTCCGAAGTTCAGGTAAAGTATTTCTGAGGCAAGCATTGCGGCCTCACGTCACTTTCTGTCTGGATTCAGAGCGCTCGTGTGTGTGTGTGTGTGAGTGTGAATCCAAGCTAAACTGGAGTTGGCGAACAGCAGAACACTCAGAATTCATTTTTTATTTCTGAATGAGGATTAGTCTAGTTTAAGAGGGCTTATGTAACTTGCAGTCTGCAATATTAATATTTCATATGCTGCAATGTTTAGTCTATTTTTCCACTGCATCTCTGTCCTATAAATATCTCATTTAAGCCTGAAATGACTGGCAATACTGACATAAAGTAAGGGCTTTTTTTTTTTAATGTGGGGAAAGTAATCTAGTAATGGAAATATGGACGAGTATTTTAATTATGGTATTAGTATACAGTACTGTATTATGGATGTAGTGTGCAAAACCGGTTGGTCTTTGCCTTTGGTTCCTGCCAGTGTATTTTAATCTGATTGTGAAGCGCTGATTGTGGTGGGTGTCGTTTTTGAAAGTGCCATGTGTTGTATGTGATTTAGGTCTGCTTGACATTGTGTGAATCATGGCTTTGTCAGTCAGGCACAGCAGTCATTTTTCATGAATTGCACTGATATGGACTCATCAGTGTTATGTAGGGTTTGCTGTTAAATTCCAAAATCATGATGGATATATAATGACATAAATAGTGTGCAGCCGAGTCTGAGTTCATTTTTGCTCTCATTTAGCATCACAGCAAGTTGTCATGACAAATATTCTAGCATTTTCAAGCATGTTGTAGAGGATGTTAGTCCTGGGCTAATGATGCTTAGGTCATTACTATGGTAACCAATGTAGAAATACTGGTTATACTAATTACACTGTCTAATGAAATGGATCAGATTGTATCCCATTAAAAATAATGAAGCAGACATTCTGGAACAAGGTTTGAAACAGATGTACACTGTGAACAAAGGCATTTTTTAATGTGTGGTATTGGCTTTCTGATTGGCATCTAATTATGTCCATGATGCATGTCCCTCCCACGCGCAGATACTCCTGATGGACTCAGAAAGCTGGCCGTCAGCTCACTGTCTCTGGCCAATGGCACGTCTCCAGATCAAAGCCCCAAAAATGGCCAGCCACAGACGCAGAGAAAGAGATTGCTGAAGGCACCAGCATTGGCTGAGCTGGACAGTTCAGATTCAGATGTGAGTATTTTTATGTTCTGCTATAGCCACAAATGACCAAGAACTGTAGATGTTGAGCTGAAGACCTCCAGAGGAATCTTCTGGGGCTCCTCTGAACACGTTTCTCTGTTGTCATGACCTCTGTTCTTACAGGAGGACCTTATCACTCAAAAATCAGACAGCAGCTCCAGCATGTCCACCTCAGTGGTGGAGGACACGTCTCCTGAGTCCGTCATGGGCAAAAAAGGTTAGACCTTTTATTAAATATTCAAAATATTTTGAGAACAACTTGTCACTCATGCATTGAGCTGATCCCCAAATTCTTTGTTTGGTCTCTTGCAGTTCCCCCACAGTTTTTGCCGATATCTTCCACACCTCAGCCTGACAAACGCATCGCTCCTCAGAGGAGACACTCCATAGAGAAGGAAGATCCTACCCGCCTACGACCTTTTTTGCCTCCATCCAGACAGAACTCCAAATCTCTGGTATGTCCTACACTAACTGCAACACACTTTAACTACAGAAATATATTCTATTCTAATATATATTCGATATATTCTAATTGCTGCTCCTTGTAAAGATGTGTTTCTTGTACTGGTTGGAGAGATGTGAGCCCAGGACAGTAAATAGGCATAATTTGGTGCAGAGTAATCAAATGCTTACTGACAGTGGATACACTTGGCTGTCCCGTGTCTTGTGAAAGTTAATTAGATTCCCAGAATTCCTTGCAGTGCTGCAGTATTGGCACTTCTGTGTGTTGGAGAAAGAATGCTTAAAAAGAGCTTATGCTGTAGTTTTTATTCCAAAAGCCTAAAGAAAATGCGACATTTCTGTAATTCATGCCATATAGCAAAAACAAACCGCTTTCAGATGTATCATGAACCAGATTTCAGACAATTGTGCGGTGTGGGCATAAGCTGATGTATTGCTGCCTTCCAACCCATATTTAACCACATCTAGATAAGATTGCATGCATGCCGGTATCTTCTCAGCGCTGATAGAGAAATAAAGCCTCCAAAGTTTTTGAGCAGTTAAAAATTTAATAATCTTAGACTCGATTCAGGACAACACATGTAAAACACGTATAGAGATATAGGATTTTACGATAGTTTCATGGCCGTATAGATAAAGAGCTGAAATTGCTCTGCTTTCCTTTCCTGCTTCACACTGAAGGTGTCCTCGGACAACAAGGTAAATTTCTTTACATTCTGTAATGTTGTATTGGAGTTATTTCATCATTATTTCATCTGCAGTGTGCTGGCTTGTTGCACAGTGTTGCATGGCCGTAGCTAATAGGGAAAGCCATTAAAGTAAACAGTCCATACTGTAATCACTACAGTTACCCATCGATCTAAATTGTTTTACGATCCTAACGGAACTTGTTTGGAACACTTTCTGTTTTTAAATAATGCACAAGTTCAAATATGTATCATCAAGAAGTATTATAAATTCAATTAAGTAAAGGTTAAGCACAGGATAATGGACAGTCAGCTGTTTACATTAGTTGTTGTTCGTGTATATTCAAAAATAAAAGTAAAATATTGATTTGAGTTCAAGTTACTTTATTAAGTGAGAGAAGTGAAATTATTGCACAGCTATGTAGCAAACTGGTGGCCCGGGACTACATTTCTCATTAAGTATGTTTGTTTTGAATTTAAAAATAATTGACTGCAAAATGAACAATATGAATGATATAAATCTAAAACTCAAAGTGATGCCAGTAGTAATAAACATTTAAATAAAATATATCCAGTATTTCCTTTTCAAAATACTATTTTCTGAACTATCTTCTAGAATAAAAGCCTTTCTTAAAATAAACAGTTTTTGTGAATGTAAAAGTACAGAGATTAAATTACAGCAAAGACAAATAAAAATGCTGCTGTTGTTTTCTTTGATTAGGCTCAAGCAGTAGGCAGAGGTCATGTGGTATGTTTTAGCAAACAAATCAAGCTATGAATTAGAATACAACACTCACCCTGGCTGATAAGGGGCTTAAAAGCCAATATAATTCTCTTGTTTGGTTGCCCACAAAACATAAATTCAACTTTACATAAAAGTTTCATAAAATGTAGATTATAGAGATGCGTATTGGCTTTTATGTGTGCTTGTATCAGTGTTTTCTATTAAGCATTTGTGTAAAGACTAGCCCATTAGGTGGGTCCCATTAGGTCCCATTAAGTATTATTTTTAACACATTAGGAGTTCAATTCATCTTTGTCATGTTTGTATACAAGGCCAATTGTGGTTCAACTTGTATAACAACATAAAAAAAAGAGTTTAACATTCCATAATAATTATTTAAATGTTTTACTGTTCATCTCCATTGTGTTGTGTTTTATGTTGGGTTGCTTGTTTATGAGGGTGGGATCACACAGAGATGAAGTCCAGCTTGTATATTGTGGTTTTGCATCATCTTCCTCTATTTCTCATGTTTGGGCGTGTAAGCGTGGCATGTTTATGTATGAAGCGCGTCGTCTGGCGTGTCAGTGAACGTAATGTGTCTGTTTCAGGAGGAGTTTCGTTACCCCGTCGAGTGCCTCACTCTGACTGTGGAGGAGGTGATGCACATCAGACAGGTTCTTGTGAAAGCCGAGCTGGAAAAATTCCAGCAGTACAAAGACGTCTATAACGCCTTGAAGAAAGGAAAGGTGGGTCTCTTAAAAAGGCAGTTCACCGAAAATGAAAAATCATCTTTGTCGTTACAAATCTGTTTTACTTTCTGTCTGATGGTCTGATGCTGTAAAGTGTGTAATGTTGCTTCGTCTTCTCTCAGCTGTGTTTCTCATGTCGAACGAAAAGATTCTCTCTCTTTACCTGGTCCTACGCCTGCCAGTTTTGTAAAAGGTGGGTGGAGCTTTTCATTTAATGACTTTAACAATAAGGAACACAAAATATGGATTATGCAAGCAGAGTCTTACTTACTTACTTCTCTCTTATAGGCCTGTTTGTTCACAGTGTTGCAAAAAGGTAAATGGAACTTTGTTTTACTTATTGCTACTTTTGCATTGAAATACGTTTTCTGTGCGTAAATGAGCTCATATCTTTATTTTATCTCAGATGAAGTTACCCTCTAAGCCCCACGCCAGCCTGCCCATCTCTTCCCTGGGCCCCGGCATTCTGCCCAAGAAGGAGCCTGGAGCATCAGCTCAGACAGAGAACACCTCCTCCACTCCATCTGGCCAAAAGCATAACAGCCTTCATCGCTCAATTTCCAGGTGAGCTTCACAGCACTCGCATCACCTTTAAAACTGAGCGGGCTTGGTTTTCTTATTTAAAGCTGCGGTATGGAACTTTTGTCTGTCTGTCGCCATCTCTGTTTGAAACATAGAAGTTACTTGCAGAACATGGATGACAGTTAAAATACTAAAGGTGTTCTAAAATATACTAAAATACTAAGGTGTTCTATGTACTTGTGTAATTTATTTTTTTAAACCAAAAACATTACATATTGCAGCTTAATAGGTTTAGACTTTGTTTTTAGAGTTTTGTAGAATTATGTCTAATATACAGTACTGTGCAAAGTGTTCAACACCCAAAAAATGACAGTTATGTATAAAGATATAAATAACTGTTTTAAGACAATTATTTATATCTTTTGCTGTAGTGTGACAGGTGGAAATATCAGTTCAAATTTACATTTTCCAAACATTCCTTTTGCCAAAAAAGTACCATGATATTGCAATACCAACATTGAATTACTGTATAGTTCTATATAGACACCACATTGGTACCACAGGTACATTTTAGTAAGTGTTGCCAGTAAGATTGTTTTTTGTCCAATCAGATTGTCAAAGCACGGCGAGCGTTCGTCCTCCAAAGACGAGCTGGAGCTGCCCGAGCAGTTGACAGAGGACTGGAGCAGCATGGATGTCTGCATTGACTGCAGGAAGTTCATAAACGACATCATCAGCAACAGCAGGCGCAACATGTCCACCAAACGTGCCCGTCTGCATCGCAGAACCCACTCCGTCTACATGTCCTCCAGCAGTTCTTCAAACTACAGGCCATCAGAACGGACTATCAAAGAAGTTTAGAACGATTCCCGCCAGCCCCTAAACGGCGGCCATTTTATTGGATCCAAAGTGCTCAGAACTCTCATGGTGTAATCATTCTATCAAAATCCTGTTTGTACCCTTCTCACTCGTCACATATGCTTTAGTCCTGGTGGCCGGAAAATCAAATCCTGTCAAGATGGCCTCCTAAAGTGCCAGACAGAAATTTACTGGTTACGCAGGGGTTTTGTAAACTCTGTTAGCTGTGTCGTGTACCTTTTAATACCTGTCTCTCTCTTCCATTTAAAAAGTGCCAGAGGTGAAGGAATTAAACTACCCCTCTTCCAGTGTGAGTTAAGCACCAGATGTCTCAGGAAATGTAGGTTTTATCAGTCATTAAAGCTGTTGAATGTAGAATAATACAGTAGTGTAATTTAGTATAATAAAATTTAAGCTTGTGTTGACCAGTTTTCCCCACCGAACAGAATAATCTTGAAAACAATTAATGATATGAGAGTTTGGGAAAAGATATGATGAATTCTGTGGTGAGAAAGCAGGACAGATTGAGCACTTAAAAGCACTTGGCTTGAATGTACATTTTTTTAGTATAGTAAACTGGAAGCAGCAATTGTATGTAAATATTAAGCTGTATTATCAGCATAAATATTATGTTTGTAAATAGGCATCCATCTCTGGTTTCATTTATGTTGGAACTAACCGACCGCTGACAGACGCAAGAGACATTGTAGATTAACTCAGTCAACAATTCAAGATTAAGTCTTACCAAATGTTTTTTTGTTGTTGCTGTTTGTTGAAATGCTGCTGTGATATTGGCTCGGTCCAAATGAGAAGTTTTGAAAGTTTTAGATAATTGCAAAGAATACTTAAAGATATATTTTTTTCCTCTGTCCAATGACAGTGTTTTTGAGATTTTAGTCAGAGATGAGGGTCAGAGTGTTTTTTAGAGCGAATGCTGAAAACTGGTGTTTCTTACAGAACTGATCACCCATGCCAAAACAAATCTCCTCTGAGCAATATGTGTCTTGGATCTGATGTACATAGTAACTCTGGAGGTGTGGGTGATGGGCTCCTTTCACATAGGAGGTAACCTTTGTAGAATATGTTTATTATGTACATGCTGTATATCCAAATATCATCGAATCTACTTATCTAATATTAAAATTGCTTTATTGTTATGATTTATAATATTAATAATTATTTTATTTTTCTGTCTTTTTGCAAGAACTTTCATGTTTGCTTTGCCAATTTCACTTAACCTCCAAAAAGTCTTTGTTTTATGTGTTAAAATGTTGTAAATTAAGTTACACTGTAATATCTTAATTACCTATTACAAGTTCATTGAAACAAACAAACATTAACTTAATACAAAGCTACTGATGAATTTAAAAGCATTATTTATATATTTTTTCTAAAAACGTACATCAATATAAATACACATACACTGTCAATAGTTTACAGGCCTGTTGACGTTCTGTTTTTTGACTGTACTGCTCCCAGTGTGCATGATGGAGTCTGTTTTTAACCAGGAGAGAGTTGCCAATAAATAAAGCATTTAAATGTAATGTTATATTATTGCTTCTTTTATATCAGGCTGTCACTTTGGCACAGAAGAACGTATTCCATATGAGTGATAAAATCACTGATATGCCTTAAAAATATACAAACGGTAAGTTAGTTATCAATGAAAGGCAACATAGTGAACATGTATTTAATTATTGCTAACATTCTGAGTGAAGAAAATCGAGTCACGTATTTTGGCATTTGGCAGTATTCCAGTTCTCCAGTAGAGGGCAGACATGCCTAAGTTTTAACAGTCGACTTTACAACTTCTGGTATATTCTAGATTTCTTTAACAGCGGTTCATCATGTATAATCGCTCTGCTTTATGAATACGCGCCTTTCTTCTTTAAAAGCTAACAAAAGATATTGCTGTATATCGCAATAACTGTATATAGAAAATAACTGTGGAAGGCAATAGAACACTTTGTTTCTGAATGTTTTGACCCTGCCTTGGCGCTTTGACACAGACAGAAGATGGCACTGTAATATTGTGGAGATGTTAGTATTTAGTAATTATTATTAAAAAGTGTGCTGCTTATATGTAAAACTCTTTATACACCAACATCCCTCCTTTCATTTTTAAATACTGGAAGTTCACTTGGAAGTTCACACATCAAAAATAATAAAAATTATGTGACATTTCCCAGCTTAATATGGTACAGCAACAATTGTGTTGCATACGTCCAAAATAATTCTAAATAAGCACCGACAGTCCACAAGTATTGTACTCAACATTGAGTCAAAACAGACCTTTATTGCACATAAGACATCATATTCCCAAATAACTGCATCATGACACAAATTGTTCATTAGTGATTTAAAAGCATATTTTCATTGATGTTCACTTAAAATGTTCTTCTACTGATAGTCTGTGAGATTGGACAGTACACTGAAATGCTCATAAAAATGCTGTCCTGTGGTCTGATTGGTGGTTTCCATGACAACAGTTGTCAAGGGCTATCTATGCTTGAGGGGTGTACTTTCTATCTAAAAGCTTAGGGCTAAAGTTAGTGATGAGTTGTAGCTTGAGACCAGCTGTGTTTCTGTTTACGTCACACCTTATTTGGTCATTCCCCTTTTGTCATACTCCGTATGTAATATATAGCTGTTTATCTTTTTGTTTTCTTATTGTGTCTTGTAAATGACAAAGTGCAGCGAAGACTACGTTGAATCGATCCAATTTTAGGAATGAATAGCCTGTTGATTTTCAAAATCCCTTCAACCTTTTATTCCAGTACTCTAATGCAATGAAAAAGAGATATCTAATAAACCTTATTTTTTTGTTTAAACATCAAAGGGAAGGTCACCAGACATCAAGTAAACAATTCTCAAGAAGCATTACATATGAGGAGGCAATAAACATCATAGAATGTCTATTTACTGGTCCTCTGTGCATGTCTCTTAAGTGATGTCAGTGCTCTTCAAGCCCCTATCTTTTATTTCTTAATGGAGTTTGCAGAAAAGATGGTATTCATCCATAAATACGAAAATATACAAATCAGGCATAATGTCTTCCATGAGTCTGGTTTTTGACCTTTTTCCTGTATTACTTAGAATTGACCATGGCTTAAAGGAAATGATCTCTGTGCTTCACCATGTCCATTTGCTTCTAGATTTACACCAGTTAAAATGACACCAGCTTGGATTCTAATTAAAGTCAGGCTAACGAGGTACTATTAACGAATGATTCAGCTTGTGCGATCATTCTGTGAAAGGGAGATTGTGGGGAATTTGGGTCAACAGTTCTGCTGGGACAGCTGCATATTGCATAAGTCTGCCGCTCGCAGGTCCTGGGCTTTACTCCCTGTGGTCCGCTGCAACTCTTCCAACTTTTGCCAGCTCAAATCTCTTTTGATTTCAGATGATGCAGATGCAGATGCTGGCGAGCACCAGCGACATACCATCATAACCAAGCTGAGATGTCCTCAGACGAATGCAACCATCCTCAGATGGTTTCCAGTCTCAGCTGCAATTCATATTTCTCATTTCCCTTAATGAGCAGGGGAACGAACAGGACGCCCAGGCAGAGGTATCGGTCCTCTGAGCAGTCACGGTGGGCTGGGATGTTTGGAGATGGAGATCAGAGATAGCGAACCGTGATCAAACAGCTTGTATGGTAAGGAGCATTTAGAAGTCCACACATCTGTTTTAGAGTCATAGCACACAAAGCAGTCAGAATCCTTTATGACATTTATGACAGTTAATGGCCTCTGGTTACATAGAGTTTGCTATTGATGACTGTGGCTGCATGGTGTATCCTCCTCTGCTTTATGTTTGCACATTTCAGGCAATCGCTCTTCTTGTATATCCTAAAAATGAGTAATTACTGTAATTAATGTAAAAGAGTAATTAATGTAATAACTTTCCCTCTGAAAAACTTTTGGCTGCCATTTTTAACCCCTCCCACACAACCACCTGCCATATAGAAACCATGCACTGTTATTTTAGTTTTTGTTGACCTTAAATATAATTTGTTACATCAGCTTGTCAACAGATTTGCTGTGTTTCATGGTTATGATAATTCTATGATCCTAGCGAAGTTCTTCAGTCTCATCTTCAACCAAATAAATCATGTCCTCTATGACAGAAGCAGACGCACAGACTTCTTCACCGTCCGAGTTTCCAGTTTAGACCAAATTCATGGGAGATGTGATAAACATAAGAGAGATCTTTGCTGGACCTGGATCTTTGTTACCTGTATTAGTCTTACTGGATTCTTCAAGACATTCTCGCCTCCAAACACATAAATCCTCTGATCGTTAGCAGTGACTGCAGGACTGCTGTGGGCATCGGTGCCATGGGCACCCACTGATTAAACATGCTGTTGTAGCACTCCACCATATTTGAGATCTGTTTGTCTGGCCCTATTTCTCCAAGAGTGAAGATGAAGTAAAAGTAGGTTGGTCCGCTGGTTGGTCTTCAACGAGAGGGTGTACACTGTGGCACTGGCCGCACTTTGAAATGATAAATAGACAATGTATCATATTTCAATGGCAATTGTTTAAAACTTCCAATTGCCAATACTATTGCCTAAACTAAATATGGATTTTGCTTTTCAGTTTTGGTTGCTTTTTTTTGGCAAGATCAGTAAAATATATTATAATTAAACCTGAACATCAGTCAGTTACAACAGCACATGAAGCTTCTTTCAAATGCAAACCGCACAAATGAATCACCGTGGAACGAAAATACAATAACAAATCAGATTTGAGAAATTAATGCAATAATACTAAATGTCAATTATAGGTCTGACAACTGTATTGCATTATACCAGAACAATTCAGAACAAACACATTCTGACATTTAAAATTAAATGCTCTATATTAGGATTTACAATCTGTACAATAGAAACAATACAGATTTGTATTAATTTGATCTTGTTAAGGAAAACAGAGAGTCAGGCAGCCATTATCCCTCCAGGATAAGCTCTTGAACTCACCTGTTTGCTCTTTATACTCCAGTGAATCTGCACAGAATCTTTCACAGTTTAGCAGAAAGCAAACGCATTTCTCCAGAATATCTCCTTCAAACATGAAAAAGTCACATGGAAGGTGGGCATGGAGGCTCTGTGAGGTCTCAGGTTTGGAGTTTGCCATGAGGTTGCTGTGTCCAGTTACCTAGAATAGTCTGGAGGGCTGCTGTTGTTCGGGTCTTCAATGTGACCCCCTCATGTTTGTTTCCACAGCGTTGGGCCGTATACTATGCTTTTGTGTGTTTACTATGGCAGTGCCTAAGAGCCCAGCTTATCCAGAGGACAGAGGCAGGGGTCGAGGGCTCGTGCACACCCCTTTGGCAGGCGTGTGTAACCCAAGCTGGTAAAGATGAGTGAGGTAAACTGCTGAAGCATTGGGCCTGTTAAATTGATGTGCCTTTTAATTGAGCAGATCACAATGATGCTAATTACCTGCCATCACAGTATTATGATGGCTATTACATACATCATATAATAGACACATCCATTATATGTTGAATCATTTTCAACTTACTATACTTGATCCTAACCAGACCACTATAACTTGTCACAGAGGCTTATACATTTAAATAAACACATATATATATATATATAGTTATTTATTTATTTTTAAGTAAATATAGTAAAACATAAATACAATAAATACATTAATGCAGATGTTACATTTCTGTACAAAATAGAATATATTGCTTTTGATTGTTATTGACTCATTTTTGCCTGCAGTTCATTCCTTGCCCGCTTTCCTGATATTCCTTATAGCCCTATCATCAGCTGAGTGTTAGAAGATGAATTACTGTCATGCTTAGATGACTGCAGAGGGAAATAAAAACAAACAAGCGTGCATCCAGGCAGATTGTGTGACAGTCATGGAATACCACAGAGTCCAGAATGTCAGAAAGGGAACATCATCTTTAGCAATAACATGCCCTTTGTAGGATGCACAGTGCACACAGCTGTGTTTGCTTTGCCTAGTGCGCTGCTTCCCAACTAAGTACCATAAACATGCTTGTAGTGGTTAACGCCATCTGTTTCGGAAACACAAACTATCCCACTGAAGATGTTTAAAGACTTACACTGTATTCTTACAGGGTCTTGCTTAAAAGACTACGTGATAACAGCAAAAGGACAGAAAATAATGTAAATATGGGCTCTCCCAATAATTGTCTGAGGAAAAAGGTGACATTAGCTCCCAAGAAGACAAGTTATCGTCGAAAACGATACAATAGATCATTGTAACAACGTTATTTAAAGATTAAGCAAGATGTGTATTTTATTTTGAGCGATTTTACTATTGGAAAGAGCGCAGCGATTATGTTCTGCACTCTGAGTTGATCCCCCTTATGTGACGCGCAGAGCGGAAGTGACGTACATGGCCAGAAGCGTGACGAGGGCTCGCTTAAAAATACAACAAGGAAGTGGACAATTACTGACAACGGTAAAATAATATTCATACAGTAAATATTTAATAGCTTAACGGTGCCTAATCATTGAATAAGTACCGGGAGGGTGTAGTCGTCCGGGACTTACCCGAAAGCCCGTTTCTGTCTATTTAATTAACCGTGGAGCTCGAGTCCAGCAATGAACACGGACGTTGAATTTCACATCAGGCAGAATTATCCGTGGAACAAGCTGCCAGCAAATGTCAAACAGGTACAGTAACACACAGCACGCACGGCGGGCATCATACACTTCCCCCGGAGTAATGCGCTTTCGACAGCATCACTGCATGCCCTACCTGCATCACAATCCACAGCATCATCATGACTTACACTGATTCTGCCATTCAACTCATTCATTCATCCGTGAACACACACACACATCATCAGATTCCTCTGCAGGACACTGGCCCAAATATTCTCCCAGTGGGACGCAATTACCGAGAAGGCTATTGATTGGCTGGAATTGCCTTTTAATTTGTAATACTGAATAAAACACAAACAGTGTTACAGGGATGTACACGTTTCAGTTCATGAATTATGTGTTAATTAAACGGAACATCACGTGTTAACTGATTATGCATAGTCTTACTTAAATGACAGTTCTGTGTTAAATGCAAGTTACAATAGAAATCTATGGAGCAGCCGTGGTACACATGCCCTGCTGACTTTCATTGTAGGTGCACAGTGTCAATAAAGCATGCCAATCACATTTTAACTATTTACTTTGAATATTTCTTGTCTTTCTAAGTCTGATGTAAGTAAATGTTGCACTGTTTGTCATACAAAGAAATGTATTTTGTCATGTATTTCTTCGTATTCTCCGTATTTCTTCTTTTTATTGCATTTTTAAATTTCTATTTACGCATTTGGCAGACGCTTTTATCCAAAGCGACTTACAGTACATTCAAATTACAAGTTTGTTATTACATGTGTTTCCTGGGAATCTAACCCACAACTTTTGTGCTGCTAACGCGATGCTCTACCAGCTGAGCTACAGGAAATTATAGCTATGTACAAAAAAGCCCTGCTTAGTAATTACAATCAGTTTAATGTAATTGTTCTTGTTTTATTGATAGAGTCTTGGAAACTCGCAGCGTGAGTATGACAAGCAAGTCCTTCTGTACAGTATCCGAAATCAGCTACGCTTCCGCAATAACCTAG
>JAZGTJ010015278.1:0-13499 GCA_036877575.1 Botia almorhae
TATATACATACACACATACATACATATATATACAGTGCTGAACAGTGCTGTTCAAAATTTTCTGTTGTTTTACCATGAGTTTCTTATTTTACCATCACCTGTTTTTTTTATAAATTAAATGTCAGATGTGTTGAACAATTTCATTTGTTTGTTTGTTTATTTTTTGAGTAGCCATAAATTTACATGAAAGATTGAATTATTGTATGTGCAAAAGTAAGTGAAGTCCCAGCTGCATTGGTAAAGTCAAGATTCAACCAAGCAAACCACCGTAGTGCCAAGGAGTTAAAAAATGCCAACAGGAAAGGAGATATCCGAGGATATCAGGAAGAAGGTGGTGACAACCCATCAGACCATCTCCAAGAAATCCCAACACCATCCATCCACTGTAAGACAAATCATCTACAAATGTAGGACATTCAACATGACCACAACTCTGCCTAGAAGTGAATGCCTATCATAATTATCATCAAGAAGTACCAGAAAATTAATAAATGAGGTAAAGGACAACTCACACATCACCTCTAGAGAGTTGCAGACCTCTCTGGCAGCATCTGGAGTAAATGTACATTCATCTACAATCAGACGCAAATTAAACAGACATGACATTTATGGGAGGGTTGCTAGAAAGAAGCCTCTGCTCTCAAAAAAGAACAAAGCTGCCCATTTCAACTTTGCCAGAGAGCATTTGGACAAACCAGAGGCCTTTTGGAAGTACATTCTTTGGACAGATGAGTCCAAAATAGATTTATTTGGTCATAATCAAAGGCGCCATGTTTTGAGAAAAGCTAACACTAAATTCCAGAAAAAGAACCTCCTCCCAGCAGTGAAGCACGGTGGCGGAAACATGAAGGTCTGAGGCTGCTTTTCTATATCTGGGCCAGGGCGATTACATATTATTCAGGGAAATTTGAAATCTCAGACCTATCAAAAAATTCTTGAAGAGAATCTCCTGCCATGAGTCAGACAGCTGAAGCTGGGCCGAAAATGGGTGATGCAACAAGACAATGACCCTAAGCATTCAAGCAAATCTACCAAGGAGTGGCTTAAAAGAAAGAAGGTTCACACTGTTGATTGGCCTAGTCAAAGTCCGGATCTTAATCCAAAATGTTGTGGCTGGACCTAAAGCGAGCTGTACATGCCAGATGTCCTTCCAACCTCTCTCAGCTGGCTGAGTTCTGCAAGGAGGAGTGGGCAAAAATCCCCAAAGACAGATGTGAAAGACTAGTCAGTGGTTACAGAAGACGTTTGGTTGAAGTAATGGCTGCAAAAGGTGCCACAAGCTACTAAAAGGCTTCACATACTTCTGCACAAGTCAAATTTCCAGTTTTTGTAACCCCTTTTGTTCAATAAATAATGTCATTTTAAATCATTTAAAAGTCTGCTTCACAGATTGGGTTTTGGATGTACATTTGATTAGGGTTATTCTCTTTTTTACACAAAATGTGATCATGTCTGGAGGGTTCACAAACTTTCAAGCAGCACTGTATAAAACCTAATTAAAACATTACAGACAGGATGTGATCGCATACAACCCCCACAATGTATTTATACTAGAAGCCTTTCTAAGTGACATCACATAGGATTAACCAGATTAGCCAGCAAAACATAAATAGATTTAGGTAGTTTTAGATTAGTTATTAGATTAGTTTATGTACTTTTATGGGAAAAGGCAATCTGTGAACTGCATCACACTGCATTTTTATGAGTTTTGTGAAAAGGGCTATTAAGAGCAGGCAGCACAGCCAAAGAGTGAGTGAGAAACTGTTCACACACAACATATTCTTGTGCTCAGAATTAGCTGGATGGATCACAACACAACCCAACTAAACGAAACACATGAAGCTTAAAACAGAATCTTAAAGGGTTAGTGTACCCAAAAATGATCAATTAAACCCTGGATATATTTTCTGGTCTGCATAACCAAAACAAACAAACAAAAAAATTGGAGTACAATGAGAGTGGATGTTGACCACCTTCTCAATCTTAAAAAAGATGCAAATGTTGTATGTCAGCTCAGTTTACCTTTACTCTGGATTTCTTCTTGTTTTAAACAATTTAAAAAAACACTACTCTTCTACAAACTTCCAAGCACTGGTATTGGAAGTTGGATTATCAGCTGTCAAAAACCACTTACCTGTTTTTGCTATGACTGGTCTTGAGGAGGTGTAGTCCAGAGTGGACGGATAGATCACCCCTTTCTTAGATTTACCCACTGACACATACAGCCAAAAGTTTGGAATATAACATGTAAAACACACAACATGTAGGTAAGAGATGTTAAATATAATTTATGGTGTTTCCAACAAAATAAGACTACATTACCTGAGACTGAAAAAGACTCTCTCCAGTTTGGTAAGGACAGAGATCGGACACCATTGGCAAAGCTGCCCTTGTATACAGACTGTCCTGCCATCTTCTTTACAATTATTTTTCCTCCTGAGTTACTGATGACCCCACTGACAATAAAATTACAGTAAAAAAAATGCTAAGCATGTAAGGTAGTAGTCATAACAAATATAGACTTGAACAAACAAATATGTTATTATATGTTGTTTTTTTATGACTGTAGCCCTCACTTAAATAACAACTAAATTAAATATGTAATGTAACAGAACTTCCAACCTCAGGTTTATGGAGTCAAAAGCAAAGTGTTTTGATGACTTCCAGATGAAAGCTATCAATCTGGAAGGCAATCCAAATACAACCCTGCATTTTACTGAATAATAACCTGCTGTTCAAGGTTAGGCTATTTCCTACTAAATTATACAGTTTGAAGTGAACTGTAGTGATGTGCAGGCTAAGTATGGTAACCCATACTTAGAATCTGTCCTCTGCATTTAACCCCTCCGGTTAGTGCACACACATTGAAGTAGTGAACACACACACACACTGCTAAAAAACACCTCATAGATTCTAACAAATGCGGTTTTCACGAAGGAGAATTGATGAAATCACAAATACACAAGGCAGCTAACTGTCTGGTATAGTCATAACAACATCTATCTGAATCTAGGAAAAAAGCCGCTAAAGGCACTAACCACCTCACCATTCTCAACAGAACTTTGTCTGCTGTGGAGACATTTGGGTTTCTGGGCTCCAGGTAGGGTACATATTGGGTACATATAAGATTTCAGAATCTTCAAAGTAGCTACCATTTGTCTAGAATTTGCATAAATGTACTCTTGTCATTTTATCAACGGGTTTCTTGAGGAATTACTCTGTGTCGTATTGGAGTTCTGTATTGTTAAGTATTGCAGTTCCCATCTATGCTAGGCTCCGATTGGCTGCTTTTTCTTCATTTGATCTGAGTTATCCATTCTAATAAACATTATTTTAAAATAAGACCTTAGCTTAGAAAATAAAAGAAATTAATGTGGTGGCACAATTATATACATTTTCTTGTCTACAAACTTAATTTAAACATTTAGACATATGCCTTCAGATCAAAAGGTTTTCAATTCATCCAAGACCCAAACCCTGGACTGGTAGTGTATTATTTTGTGGGTTTATGTGTGTGTAAGCACACTTGGCAATAAGAGTCAGTTAATTAAGTCTGCATAAGTCAGAAAATATCAGTTTTCTGATTCTACATAACATGTACATTTAGACATGTATTGTCTAAATGAACATTGGATGTGTATTGGATGCTTTTATTCACAGCAGTTTACAAGGTGAGGAAAACAATGAAGTGATAAATCATAAGGAGGCAATAACATCAGCCGTATACAGTTACAATTTTACCAAGATCACAACATTTCAATGGTTGATAGAGGCGATACCAGTTGGACGAGAAAAGAAATTACTAGTGTTTTTCTTTCATACTCATGCCAAGATTTCATGGAAGAGACAGGTTTTTAGCTGTTTCTTGAATATAGTGAGGGATGCAGCAGACCAAACAGAGTTTGGAAGATCATTCCAGCAGTGAGGGATAGTGAAGATGAACCTGTGAGCAAGTGATTGTTTGCCCTCAAGGCGACATATATATGATGGTGCAGAGCCAGTAGTGGTTTTGTTTGCAAAGAGTAATGATTTAAATTTGATGTGTGCAGCAACTGGTAGCTGATGAAGGGAAATGAGGAGAGGTGTAACATGGGCTCCTTTAAGGCTCTTTGAAGACCAGTCGAGCTGCTGCGTTCTGAATTAGTTGTAGTGGTTTGAGTGCCCATGCTGGAAGGCCGGCCAACAGAGCATTGCAGCAGACCGGCCTAAAAATGACAAGGGCCTGGACAAGGAGCTGTGTTGCACATTCAGTGAGATAAGGCTGGGTTTTCCTAACGTTATATAAGACAAATCTACATGAGTGTGTTGATTTGGCAATGTGGTCAGAGAATGTCAGCCAGTCATCAAAGACTACACCAATGTTTCTGGTTGTCCTTGTTGGCATTAAGGTTGTATAGCCTAGCTGGACTGTGAAATTGTGTGTGGCAGTATGGTGACCTGAAAAGCCAAGAAGTTTTGTCTTGGCTAGGTTAAGTTGTAAGTGGTGTTTTGTCATCCAAACCGAGATGTCTTCCAGACAGCCTTATGCCATATGACCTATTCATCCTCTTATGATATGCTTATGATATGCTGATATGATCATCAGGGTGGAAGGAGAAGAAGATCTGGGTGTCATCAGCATAACAGTAATAAGAGAAGCTGTGTGATTGTATAACAGGACCTAATGATGTCATGTAAATGGAGAACAGAAGTGGTCCAAGACTGATCCTTGAGGGACCCCTGTGACAATAAGATGGACAGCTATGTTTGGACAGCTCACCTCTCCATGACACCCTTCAGGATCTTTCAGAGAGGTAGGACTGAAACCACTGGAGTGCAGTTCCTTGGATCCCCAGTGAGGACAGTGTTAAGAAGGATCTGGTGATTGACTGTGTCAAAGGTTACAGACGGATCTAGTAGAATTTGGACTCTGCCTTTGCTGTCCTCAAGGCTTCTGTGACAGAGAGCAGAGCACAGTCTCAGTGGAGTGGTTTCTCTTGCAGCCACACTGCATGTCGTTGGAAGAATTTTGGAAAGATGGATATTGAATAAAATGTGTAAAAAAGTGTAAAAAAGTGATCAGCAGCATACAGAGGGGAACAGTAATCTTATGTGCAACATGGGGTTTCTCTAGATGGATGTTGAAGTCCCTAAAAACTATGAGTGTGTTGCCATTCTCAGGGAAGGAGGAGAGCAGGATTTCCAGCTTATCCATGGTAGTTATATAGGATACCTGGTGGGTGGTAAACTACAACAACTGAAGAAAAAGTGCTTGTAACAGCATGATATTCAAAATAGTAATTAAAGGATAGTAATGGTAGTGGAGTATATTTCTAGCTGTTGATATAAGCAAACCTGTTCCACCACCCTTGCCTGTTTGGCGAGGAGTGTGCGAGAAAGAGCAGTTGGAGGAGAGGGCACAAGTTGCTGAGTTCTCTGGATGAATCCAGGTCTCAGTAAGACATAATCTGTTGATAGCAGAGTGAGTGGTGAGAGTTGATATGAAGGCAGCTTTGTTCACTGTTCTGTGCTTGTTCTGACTGGCAATTCTAGAGACCTGCAGACAGAGATGGAGGGGTGAGATAACGGATGGGACATAGGTAGGAGCAGTGTTTCCTGCATGCTGTGTGAGTGTGATGCCTGTTGTGGAGGACAGGAATATACTGGAAGCACATATTGTAAGTATGACATTGAAGAGATAGAAATGGGAATATAGTAAAATAAATCAGAGATACTTAAGTGCCTTGATTTTGTCCTTGCTCGGTGGTGTCACACAGGTAGTCGCAGGTCTCTACCTGAATAGGTCTTCACACGAAGGCTGAGGCTACCAGGTCAGCGCTGAGGCAGTGCTTAAGAGTTTATAACTTCTTGGATAATGAGTGAATACAGCTGAACACGCCTTTTCAATAAGCAAAACCAAAGTCTATAGTACGTGAATGGCTCCGACCGATACCACGGTAGAGCTAGAGCAGTGCAGCGTTTCAAAAGTGTAAATGTATGAACGAGGAATGCAAGTGCTATCTTTCGGCTTCTTATTAGTTAAGCAGCATGAACAGACTTTTTAAATACAGTAAAGCAGTACACATAAAAACAATTCAACGATTCATAAAAACAACTCCGAACTATCAACAGGTATTAATCAAACCAACTGAAACATGGTAAGCTAAGCAACGACTTACACGCTACTGCTGTCTCTTGCTGACTAATCGCTTCTCTTTAATGTGCCTCTGGCACATTATATCCATTTTGTGCCAGATGCAGCTCATTGTCAACAAATCCAGGATTCTAATGTCCTACAATAATGAAATACTGAAGAATCATAAAGTGGCTTGAACACTTACCTTAAAAGCAGCCACAAAGTATTTTAAACATCCAAAAATGCATAGATCAGGAGTCTTCAATCCAGTCCACAGACCTGCAGAGTTTAGCTCACCTGCCTGGATGTTTCTAGCAGTCCCAAATTCTTGAACACCTGGTTCAGGTGCTTCATTAGGGTTGGAGCTAAACAGGTTGACAGGTCTGTAAACCACCGTAGAGACCTCTGACATAAACTGTGTCCAAATTCAAGGCTGGATCCTTTGAAGGGCAGACTTCAAAGGTGTGGAATTAATCTTTGAAGGACACAGCCTCTAAAGTCCAATAAGCGAGTCAAAATGAGATGGTCTAACCTACAGAGGATGCATCACCTGCTGCTCCTGTCACCCGATGACAGCAGAAAAATAACTTTTCTCTACACGTTATTTTAAAAGCTATGATGCATTGCTGTAGATTAAACAACCCAACAGTATATTATATACTGTATAATATACTGTTAATAACCAACTTTAAAAATACACAGAAGTACATACACAGTAATAGTGTAGTGTCTGGCATGGCCAAATTGTTTGATTATTTATGAATTGTAAAATACCCCCTAAGACTACATAACCCAACAAGGGGGTGAAAGACCCCAGGCCCCAGACAGTCTGGAAGCAAACTTTCCCTCCAGATTGCTATCAGCATCTCTGACACCAGCAGGACAGTTTATTACACTCAATCTTCAAAGGAATTCCACTGGAAGGAGTAATACCACATGACCCAAGAACATTCTATTACACCAAAGGAAGGACTTTCTCTTTATGTGGTCACAACTATTCTAAACTGTAGATATGTATATATTCCTGTTGTACGTTGATTCCCATAATATGTATATTAAGTAAAACCTGCATATCTAGTTATATCTAGATATCTAGTTATAATAGATATATATCTAGTTATGTTCTGACTGTATTTATGCATTGGGAAGAATCACAACTTAATGTATTTCAAACCCTGTCATATTTACTATATAACAGATCGTCTTCTATTTTACCATACGATTATGTATGATGTGTAACCATAACAGGCTGGGGGTTTCATGTGATAAATGCAGGCAAATAGTTAGGCTGATGGAGAAGATTTTTGAAATTAGAGACAGGCATCCAAACTTTACTCAAGGATAGTATAAGTGATAGGGTTTTAAAGCAGACTTTGGATGTAACTAGGTCCATAAATTGTTTGGTGGTCCATAACAAGTAGGATATTTATTTATTAAATACAGTGACTAAATTAACAAAAAATAAAGCGTCATCTGCTATTGACAGTTGTCAATATCACAGCATGATGGTTTTATCAATTTCTTTAATAATAAAATTAGAGAGAAAACAAATACAGTGAGGGAAAAAATTTATTTGACCCCCTGCTGATTTTGTACATTTGCCCACTGACAAAGAAATGATCAGTTTATAATTTTAATGGTAGGGTTATTTTAACAGTGAGAGACAGAATAACAAAAACAAAAATCCAGAAAAATACATTTAAAAAAAATTAAATTGATTTGCATTTTAATGAGTGAAATAAATATTTGATCCCCTATCAATCAGCAGGATTTCTGACTCCAAGGTGCCTTTATACAGGTAATGAGATCCATGCAAGACCTTACATCATGGAGTTTCAATGATCATGAGAATGGTGAGGAAGCAGTCCAGAACTACACAGGAGGATCTTGTCAATGATCTCAAGGTAGCTGGAATCATAGTAACCAAGAACACAATTGGTAAGACACTGCACCATGAAGGACTGAAATCCTTAAGAAAGCACATGTACAGGCCCGTCTGAAGTTTGCCAATGAACATCTGAATGTTTCAAAGGGGAACTGGGTGAAAGTGTTGTGGTCACCAAAATCGAGCTCTTTGGCATCAACTCGCGGAATCACCATCCTCCACCGTCAAACATAGAGGTGGGAACATTATGCTTTGGGGGTGTTTTTCTGCTAAGGGTACAGGACAACTGCACCGCATCAAAGGGACAATGGACGGGGCCAAATCTTGGGTGAGAACCTTTTTCCCTCAGCCAGGGCATTAAAATTGAGTCATGGATGGGTATTCCAGCATGACAATGATCCACAACACATGACCAAGGCAACAAAGAAGTGGCTCAAGAAGCAGCACATTAAGGTCCTAAAGTGGCCTAGCCAGTCTCCAGACCTTAATCCCATAGAAAATCTGTGGAGGAAGCTGAATGTTCAAGTTGCCACACATCAGCCTTGAAACCTTAATGACTTGGAAAGTATCTGCAACGAGGAGTGGGACAAAATCCCTCCTGAGATGTGTGCAAACCTGGTGGCCAACTACAAGAAATGTCTGACCTTGCCAACAAGGGTTTTGCCACCAAGTACTAAGTCATGTTTTGCGAAGGGGTCAAATACCTATTTTTCTCATTAAAATGCAGATCAATTTATAATTTTAAAAAGCGTGGATGTATTAGTTGTTTGTTCTGTCTCTCACTGTTAAAATAAACCTACCATTAAAATTATAAACTGATCATTTCTTTGTCAGTGGGAAAATGTAAAAAATCAGCAGGAGATCAAATAATTTTTTCCCTCACTGTATGCAATTGCCTGCAACACAGTCACATCAGATGGTGCATCATAGTTTGCCCAAAGAACAACTGAAGTAATCCTTTGCTATAAGTAAGGATGAACTGACAAAAATAAATAATTAAATTAGCAACATGTATGCTCGAGCCTATATCTACCGGGTTGTGGAAAGAGATGGTTCCTGAAATTATTGATCTATACACATAATTATTAATTCACTACTGGTGTTAGAATGTCCCAAAAATGTAAAAGCTGGCTGTTATCAGACCTCATATTATTAAACCACAACTTAATGACAGAAATTATAGATCCATCTCAAAGGTGGTGTTACCACAGATATGTTCTTTCCTGAAAAGAAACTGTATCTGCAAGGCCCAACGAGACACATAAAACAGCAAGCTCTGATGGCCACAGAGCTTGGCTAACCAGGATTACCAGCACGCCCTATACTGCGGATTACTAGCCCAGTATTTTAGTGAGCTAGTGCTAAAAATAGGGCTCAAAAATGTATTTATAGCTTCTCCTTAACATGGCCACCACTTGTTACAACATGATCGCCATGTCAGAGTTTACAGCCGTCAGGACTGCCGCGCCAGAACTGTAGCCACCATGGATGGCATGCCACAGTCTTCGGCTGTCACTTCATTGTTCCAGATCATTGGGAATGCTGCATTTTAAGATGCCCAAGTTTTCCAAAAGCATTTGGGGCTGATCTGCAGTTACATCACACTGGCACTTACAGAAGCAGTTCTCCTATCCTCAGCGCTCCCTGTAATGGCAGTAGCCATTTTGTGTTTGGGCTGGACACTGCTCTCCTTCTCCTCCAGAGCCTGTTTCAGTTAGAGAATCCATTCCAGAGCCTGCTCCAGTCCAAGTGTCTGTTTCTGAGCCGGCTCCAGTGCAAGGATCCACTTCTGAGCATTGTCCTGAGTCGATCTCTATCTGCTCTGATGTGACCATGGAGGTCATCCCCAAATTTCCTGTCAGCCATGACAAAATCACAGAGGATATCAATGTACTTTCTATTAGCTCTGATGTCATACCTGAATTTCCTCTTTGCTCTGATGCAACCACTGGCATCACTGCAGAGTTTTAGATGCTACCATGGAGGTTGTCCCTGAGCTTTCTGTGTTCCTTTCCACAGCCAAGATGGCTGTTTCTGTGATCCCTGCCTTTTCCAAGATGGTCACCCTAGATTTCCCTGAGCCCTGGGCTCTGTCCTGGTGTTTTCCTGCTTCGTGATTAAAGATCTGCTGTCCTGTCTGCTTGACTGTGGTGGCGTTATCTGTAGTGACTGTGGTGGTGTTCTCTGTGGTGGGGATCTCTAGTCCTACGTACTCAGCAATGGTGGTCTTTTGCATCGCTGTGGGGATCTCTAGGTCCACCTATTTAGCTGTGGTGGTCTTCTGCACCGCCATTGGGTTCTTCAGTCTTTCATCACCACAGTTTGACCTGACACTAGTCCCATTTCCGGGCCAGCTAGTTGATCATCCATATGCCAATTTAAGAAGATTACAGCCATACCTGGATCACCCAAAATCAGTGGGAATATGATGGGCTTCTTTATTAAATTATATTTTGTGCAACTAGTAACATTATGCTTCTGTGTCCGACGTCAGGACGTCATGACGTCGTGACGTCATGAAACCAGACCCCACAGTTTTTATACATTTTTATATAAAATTCTAAATCAGTATTATTAGCTCTCCGTTTATTAAACAAAATAAAAGTTACGAATTGCAGCTTTAACGTGCGAAATGGCTTGCTTACTGGGAGACTGACATTTAACTTGTGTGACAAGTGTCTCCGGGTTGATCAGCGTCGCCCTGGCAACCAACACGCCGCACCTGCACCAGCACCAGCTCATCACCGGCTGACCGGTTACAGCTGCACCGCATCACCACGCGTATTTTTAAGCCGCCACCGCTCGTCCCACGAGAGAGCTGGGTCTCGAGGTGAATGGTTACTAATCAAATCTCTATCCTTTTTTGCAGAGAGCAGTGAGTGACCGTCAGCCGTTTGGGAGCACGCATGGACGCCCACTCTCACCGCCACAAGGAACACAGGGAGCATGATTCACACCAGCCGCACCAGCCACACCGGCTGCTACACATCAGCACCTCACTTTACTGTAATAAATCCACCCTTAGGGGTCTGTTTCACCAGCCTGCCTTGTTGCGTGATTCTTCACCCGTGACACTTGGCTTAGAGTTTTGTTAATTGTTAATATTGCTTTTAGCATAATTTTTATAGCATTGATGATTTTAGCATCATGCAAAGTTAAGATATTTTATGGTATTATTGCAAACTCCTTATACTCCTGTCCTATACAATTTTATCTTCTTTCTAAGCACCATTTCCAAAGCCAGAAAGGCATAGCATTTATGATAACTGTCATCTATCATGTTAATTTACTAAATGTTGCATAGTCTTAAAAGTGCATACTGTTTTAGTAGGCACTCTGAAAACATTACCCTCTCATATACCACTCAGATAGGTATGAGCTTTTGCATGCAATGACAGGGATTTCCAACGCACATCCATACATTCAAATGGTTCACACACGTTATAGTTATTATCAGTTCAGTCACCTCTACAGTATATTTATAAACCAATAACAATCTTGGCATCCCTAATCAGTTTTACTAATATACATCTTGTAAGGAAAAATAAAAAATTGCAACACTACCACATATTCTGTTTTCTGTGTTGCATGTGTTTTTTCTGTTTGTTGTATTTTTTATTATATTTAAAGCTGCTTTGAAACAATGCAACTTTGTAAAAAGCACTACATAATAATATTTTATTGAATCATACTCTTTCTACAAGAATCTGGATTAATATTTGCAAATATGCCATGTGGCTATAAACATGCAAATAAGGTGAGAGAAAGAAATTTTGTCCCACTCAACAAGTATCGGTCAATTTTTTCCTTACTGGGCAAAAAAACAGCCATCATAGTCAGAGCTTACTCTTCTGCTCTTCTTCTGCCAGTTTTCTCGCTGATCTTTGGCCATAGAGGAGGGGTGCCAGAGTTTCTGGCTCAGTTTCTGGCCCTTTAAGACAGACTCTGGACCTCACTTCAGCTAACTTCGTTGATCTCCGTAACTGAACAAACTAAATCTCATATCTGAACCTCTCAGGACTCTTCAAATGCATTTGAATTAATGTTCTAACATTTTTTAGAATATGTTTTAGATAGTTGATCTGCTGAATACTTGGTGGTCAAGTGCACTGGTTTATCGTTAGTATCAATTCTGCTGTATCAGGTAAATTTTACAAAATATGTATGATTAATCACATTTAACTAGGAGTATCTTCCCTTTGGGATAAACTTATAGATTTCTTGAAATACTTTACATAGAATATTACTAAAAAACAACATATATAATAATATAGCTGCAAGCAGCAATTTCGGGGTCAAGCCCATCAACGGCACTAGGAGAAGCATTTTTTGACTATCATCTATATCTAGTATAGTAAAATTATTTCTTATTTAGTTTAAAAGGAAATGAAAGCATTGCAAAGTTAATTGCTATGCAGATTTTATTTTTATGATGATTCTGTCTCGATTATAAAGTACTAACAAATGAGTAACAAACGAATCTGGTTCAGATTCCCATTTCACTTGGCTCACGTCACTGCTCACGTCACACCAAGATGGCGGCGTCCACAATCGTAGATGAGGACACGGTCAAGTTGCAATCGCTGCAGGCAGAACTAGAGGCCGTAGAGAAGGTGATCCAGGACCTCCTAGCAAAGCAGGCACGTCTGCGAGAGCGGAAAACGGTGCTGGAAACATCCCGGTCCTACGCTCACAAATCGACGGTAAGTGTACGACCCAATAGTAACACCCCTACCGCTTCTACTCCGCGTGCTTCTCTGCCCAGAGCGAGAACACGTCCAGGCCTGGTGAGCTTCACTCCCACACCCCAACGACGAAAGGCGCGAACGAGGACCGGAGCGTCGACCTCTCCCCCATCGCCACCTGCGATCTTCGAAATCCCGACCAGGAACCACTTCGCTGCCCTCCACGAAACCGAGCGCAAAGCCGTGGTCATCGGCGACTCCATCGTCCAGAACGTACACGCGTCCTCTACTAAGGCACGCACTCACTGTCTACCTGGCGCTCGTGTTCGATGTTTCTGCGCAAGTGCCCGCAATCCTGAAGCATGATACTAGCATTGGCGCTGTTGTGCTGCACGCGGGGGTGAACGACACAAGGATGCGGCAGTCGGAGATTCTGAAGAGGGATTTCAAGACAATGACTGAGACGGTACGCAACGCATCGCCCACAGCGAGGATTATCATATCAGAGCCGCTTCCTACCTACCGACGAGGGAATGAAAGGTTAAGTAGATTATTTGCTCTAAACCAATGGCTAATCTCGTGGTGTAATGAACAGAAACTATGCTCTGTCTGACTGAAACTTGGCTTAAACCAAATGACTATTTCAGTCTAAATGAGTCCACCCCACCAGGCTTCTGTTATATGCATGAGCCCCATCCGGTTGGCCGGGGTGGCGGCACTGCAACTATCTACAGAGACTCTATAACTGTAACTCAGAAAAAAGGGCACAGATTTAATGCTTTTGAAGTGCTTGCACAAAAAGTAACTCTTTTAA
>JAZGTJ010015280.1:0-13497 GCA_036877575.1 Botia almorhae
CAGGACGATCATGTTTGGGATTTTAAGTGATGCAGGGTTGCAGGTTCGAGGAGGCCTGCACGTGTCGTGGAATGACGTCACGAGCAGCACGTTTAAAACAGCCCTGTGACTTCATCACAAATGATGATGTAACAGCATTTAGATGAGCAGCAAAATTCCGCATACAGACTAAAACCACAACAACATTCGATCATATGTTTAATAAACAAACCAAACACACATTTTGTACGTGATTGTACAGCCGTAGCTTAACTACAGACAGATATAGAAAGAGGACGTCAGATTTTACCTCTTCTGTCACCTTTCTGTATAGTCAACAAAGGCTTACAAAAACATTCAATGGGTTACAGTCTATAAATAAATGATATGTACCTTGATTGTAGTTAGAGTAGTACAACAATACAAAAACACACACACACACACACCTTTGAGGTTCGACTGCGCGTTCCCTTATTACAGGACGACCACGTGACTCTCACGATCTGACCAATGGGCTGAAATACCTCGCTTAACCGATTCCTGTCACCCGAATTCATACACCACCATCATCATCATCTACTGTGGGGATGTTGCTCCACAGAAACACACATCAGAGTGTGAATACAAGTGTCTTTTCGACTGAATATCACTTAGGAGACGGAGGAACGGCAGCGCACGAACGCACTAACGCGTCCTGCTGTAGCCGGAGGCAGCATGACCGACTGAATCTCTGTATCTCTGTTCTTCTCGTCGCTTTAGCTCTTCCGAGCCACCAAGTCTACTGAGAACATTACACACAACGCGAACCGCATGCCTACCGGAGCAGATGCTCTTCGTAGCGGACATCAGTCTCCCCGTCCCCCGGCGCTCTGGAGCCCCTCATCTCTCGCCTTTTCCCCCCCTCTTCCCGTTCGAAGCGCTCCGAAGTCTTTGGAATTAGTTTCTACATTCGGTTCTCTAGCTTTATGATATCACGTAAACTCATACAGCTAGATAACCAAAGAGAAAAACTAACCCGTGTCTCTTAAAGGGGCCGCCGCGCTCGCCTGATGCGGCGGGTGTTGTGGTCACATGGCGTTCCTGCGCTCGCCGCTGCGCGTGCAGCTCGGATACCGCGGCGCGCACACACACTCTCTCACACACACACGTGGACTTAATACACAGTGTGCATTTGTGACGATCATCGTGTGTATTTTAACTTCTGCGAGGTTGATGCACACCTCGTGCATCCGGAAGTCACAATGTCACCATGATTTTTCACGCACAACTGGCACTCAATGTCAGTCGTGCGTGAAACGCGCGTTTGCTTCTTTTATGCGGCGGCCTAGCAACGTAAGGGGGTACGAGGTTGAAACCGGGCCGTAAAATAAACGTACACGGTCACAACTGTCACTGATCACAGGATCTGCTCAAAACACGCACGGGGAGCTTCCAAAACGACACAACTCGAGCTCGTCCATGCGCGTCTGGGTTGGTATTTAGTTATGTCATACCTTGAGAGCATTTGCACAAATATCTTTCACGGTTCCCATTAAATTTTAAAGCATATAGAGTAAAACTATTCCGAAGAATAATTTGTGTGTGGCAGTAAAAAAATATAAAGCGCGTAACGCATATTGTATTAAAATTATGCATTTGGTTTCCATACCCACAAGAATACATCGCAATAATAAGGCTGTCTGTTTACTGAGGGGCCTGCACTGTGTTTACATAACTGATAACTGATCTGTTATAAGTCTGATTCATAAACTGAACTCGTATGGAAAGATTTTGCTTTTCAATTTTATATTGACCCGTTCTGATCCGGTTAATTTATAACATATTTGATCGAACAGACAATCTCCTCCAGATCTCATATCAGTGACAATGAAACAAAACTAAGCCAACACAATATCTAAACCAGCTCATTAGTGTATGCGTTCATATATCTAAACCAATAAAAATATCAAACCTGAGATTACAGACTACAGACCGAGACTAATTGAGCCACTGAATTAATTTAATAAAATTAATACACAAAACGAAAACAATCTCACACATGAAACCGAACACCAGGTTTAAACAAACTTCAGCTCGAGCAACACAACGCTGCTAACAGAACAAACCTCATCTATTCCTCAAACAAGCGCGTTTAATGTCACAAAAATCGTTACTCACAAATGTATTTCACGTCATTTTCCCTCCAAGTGCGTCTCTTCGTGTTCTCCCAGATGTTCAGTTGCTAATAAACTAAATTAAACATCCATTTCGTTCAAACGACTCACAAAAGTGAAGCGCGCGTTATTCTCGGACGCTTGGTGTTTACTGGTGTCCTGTCGATGCCTCTGCGCGCTTTGTGTGCCACAGCAAAGCGTCTGAAAGCAGATACAGGATTTTTTCGGAAGATCCCACAGCTGAAAGCGAGCAGGAGTCCGGACGCGTAAGCTCCGACAGCAGCAACGGAGAGGCGGAACAGAGGAGCTGAGCTGGGCAGGGCCACGGGGGTCACGCTGCCAGCACGACTGTGATGTCACCAACATCACCAGTGATGCTTATTCATACACACGGAGACGCACCCGTGTCCCAGTAACACCATCTGACTGGTTGTTAAACAACGTTTGATTTTTATAACCCTCAACTAGTCACTGCCCGGGAAGCACAAACTGATACACTAAAGATACAACAGCCTTACATTGATTTAATACACAATACACACACACACATACACATAATAATTCCACGCGGTTTTGTGCAATTAAAAAAACAGCGTGACACTGTAAAAACTACATATTATATTGTAAAGATGAAACAGAAAGTGTGTTTTGCAAACGCGCGCACACGCTCGTTGCTTAACCTGCGAATACATTAACTGATAAACGCGTTTCCACTGTTGTGTGCACACGAGAATCGTACTACTGTAAAATTAATACACTGTCGATTACATTTATACACTGTCGATTATATAAATGCAACCAATACACAATAATACACAGCAGTCAATGCAGGTCACGCTGAATTCTGTACGGGATGTTTAATAAATGCGATTTCACAGTTATTCGTAATGGATTCACGTTAAACATATGGAACACATACAGCTACATTATATACAGTGTGAGAGAGCAGCCTGTTTCATACGTGCCTGTCAAGAGAGCAAGTTTAATGTAAAAACTGCCCATACTGTACACGTATCCTTATAACGTAAACAATTTAAACAGAAGAGCAATTAATACAGAGCATCCGCAATACACGCGAGAAAACTGAATGATAAAACGAAAACATGCAATTACACATGCAGACTTACAAACAGAGGTCTCTCTCTCTCTCACACACACACACACACACACACTCACACACACACACACACACACACACTTGGCCATGGGCCTATCCCAGTTTTCCATTAAAATATATTCCCCAGTTCACGTGGAAATGGGATCTCCCAGTTTCTGCATGTAAAACAGAATGGAATGATCCACACAGAAAAAACAAGACCGGATTTTGGGAGGGTGAAGCAGGAACTAGCTGAAATTTCCGCGTATGCACAAACCTGAGGTTGTGTTTCTCAAAGAAAAATGACACGTAGATTGTTTTTATGACAGGCGCAGATCGTGTGCACGACAGCTGAACGTGAGAAATGACGGCAAACAACAGACCGATGTCTGATCAACTAAAATCTCAGATTAAACTAAAGAAAAAATTATTTTTGAGGTGAATGTATTTAGTTGCAGTGTGACGACTAGAGGTTAAACGCTTTTATCTGGTAATAATAATAATAAAACTGAACACATTTTATGATGATTTGAATGTTATACATTATATCTCAGGTCTTGTATATAATGTAAAAAAATCTTGTATCTTTTTTGTTGAATTTATCAGACATTTATTTATGACAATTACTGATATAATTCTATATTGTTGATAACAGTCAGATGATAAATAATAAATGTACTCACAAATATCTCTGAAACTGCACAGAATGTGAATCTACAAGCGCTTCATGGTCTGAATATATTTTAAATTGTCAGTATGTTTATTAAATACTTTATAGAGAGCGTTATTGTTTTACTACAATATATAGTTTTTCTTCGTAATTGTAAATATAAGCAAACACATTTCCTTACAATCCGAATGATTCATACGGTAAAACTGAATATTGTTTCCTAATTTACTGACCACAGTTTAAGCCCAAAAGTGACATTATTTATGTTAAACAGAATATCTGTATTTATTTCACTGTATATTTTTTACACATTTTAAAAGGCTTTTCGGTATTATTTTTGTAACCTAAAGCGCGACACTTACCAGACAAATGTTGATTTAGTGTTTTAATAAAACTAATAAAAGTCTAGGCCGTTTGCTCTTGGCAAACAACAATGTGAAACATCCAGTTGTTCGTTTAATTTTTTTATTTTTTATTGTAACATTAATCACACATTTTCTATTATGTTACACAGTGTCTAAATATATAAATATTGTGCATGTGTGAGAACCGATAAGTGTTGAGAAACACACACGGTATGTATCATTTGTACGGTAATCATCAATGAAAGATGTCAACGTTAATGAACTATGAGAACTACTGATCTGTGACGTGTATTTGTGATTTACGTCACAGGTAGAGAACTCTCCGCGGTGCTGAACTTCATCTCTCTCACCATCACGTGCTTCATAAACTCTACACAGTCCGTCTTCATACACTTACTGTTTATTATATAGTGATTTCTGAGGGCTGTATTTGCTTCACCATAGGACTAAGTCGTTTTTCAATAGAACAAATCGATTTAGCTGCTGTGTTAACTAACATTAGCATTCAATGAGGTCATCTCTAAATACAAACATCACACAAATACAATTTATATGTGACTTGGCGATTAGATTCTTTAGAAATTCACGTTCGGTTTTCAATCATCAATATAACAAGCAAATACAGAAGCAAATTCGTTTTTCACAATTAATTTTGCATTAGTCATTCTTTCAGAGCGACTCCTATATTTATTAACAATTAAAGTCTTAAACATACAGATCTGACAAATTAGTTTCAGCAACATGATTATGAATGCTCGTAGTCAAAGACATTTTTACATGTAGATTTACATCATCATGAGGGAAATTTTAACACCAAAACCCTTTTACAGTAGAAGTTTGGTAATATAAAAATGATACTAAAATAATATATTAGTCATATTTAAAACAACACAACGCTATGCTGTTTAATCTGTCACATGTGATCGATTCTTAGCCTGTGATAGACAGCGATGATCTCTTATTTCTGAACGAGAACTGTGAATACATGAGCATCGTCTCAACAGATCAACTGTTCACGCTGCAGTATTTATCTGAATCATGTCAACTCGTTTAGCTAATTAAGAAAATAACAGCCACGTAAACAGTCCATTTAAATGACGTCTTGTGATAAAAGCACGTGGTTAAAATATTAAATATAATGTTATGAAGTACTGAGACGACTTGAGTTTACAAAGACAGTACAAAGCACAAACACGTGCTCTCTCTCCCCCTCTCTCTCTCTCTCTCTCACACACACACACACACACACATACACACACTATTCTTATTTATTGACATTCATTAAAACAACTTGTCCAGACAGCACGGATAAATATATTTCATCAGTAATAATAACAACACAGCGGACAGTGTAAACACGTTCTTAACCAGTCGTCTCGTTCGATCGGGTTCGGTTGGGTTTAATACAGTCCACGTATAAAAAGGTTCGGGCGTCTTTTGTGGAGTTTCAGGGATCTTCTCGTCCTCTATTGTTCGTGGCTCTGAAAGCCTGATTCATTAATTTCACACCGCAGGTCCGGAGAAGATTTTCCCACAGACGAGCGGGAGAGGAAAACTCGCTCCCACAGAAAGAAAGTCAACATCAAGTTCAACAACGCGCGGGCTGCTCATTACCATGACAATGACGTCTGGACGCACACGGCTCTTTTTAACGGGGGGTCTGGCGTCAACACAGCCCACCTCCTGGAACCCGAACATTTTCCCAGGCTCCCGTAACAATCGCCCAGCTGTGCTGCCCGGACTCGCCTACCGATCCCTTCACACAGCGCTCAAAAGATGATTTAGTTCAAATACGCCACATTAACTCTGACAATCGGAAACTTTTTTTCCCAATCCACAAAACAGCACAAGATTGCGTGAAACTGGGAATGTTAAATCTTAAAATAAAAAACAAAGGCGCAATATCATGATCAATACAGTTCTGAAACATGTGAAACGCTATTTCACATAAAATAACTAGTGCTACTCATGGCACATCGTTTCAGATGAGTAGAATATACTCACAGAGCAAGGCTGAGACGATCCATTACGCCACATGAATGTAATCCACAAGAAAAGGTGAAAACTCATGATGTGCCGAAACGTATATGATTGACAGAGGAACTTTCTTAGGGTCTGTGGCACATCCACGCCACGCACTGCGGTTTATTCCGGAGGAATGAGGTGCAAACAGCCGCTTGCTCTGATCTGACGCTGCGTTTGCGTGTTGGAAGCGGACGCGTGCGGAAACGCAAGCAGCTGACGCTCACACAGCGTCTGCACGTGAACTGATATGTTATTGCTCCGCATGCGTGACCCGTTTAAAGTTACGCCCATCTGATGTCGCTGCCGGGGTGCGCATATGTGCAGAATACAGAACAGGGAAGCTTCTCGGTTTTGTTAAAATCCGCTTTTACGGAATGCTCTATGAAATAAACGCAAGTTATTTACAAAATCAGCTCAGCTTTTAAAATCTACGAAGCTAAGTAACTATGGCATGTTATAATAGCGTTGTATAACGTGAGATTCCTGCACTGACGTCAAACAGATTAGGTGGCAAATGTGAGATTTTGGAAACTGGAGGTGTGTGCGTGACTCCTGCCTGACGCTGCCATTCTGGTTTTACTGTGCGTGCTGGCGTCCTGACGTCACAGACTACAGACTTACGGTACAGTTAGACTTGCAAGAGCGTCGCTCTCGAAGGACGTGTGACGTCATTATGAATTTGGCTGTCTTTTTTTAGAAACGCGGGATTCAAAGAGGAAATACCACTCCATAAACAACACAAGAGCATCACAACAGATCTGAGGATTTCCACATGTTAAAGAACAGAGCAGGTTTTCCTAATGTTGCACAACAACATAAGTTAGAAGTTAAGAACTTAAGAACCGTCATACTGCCGTTTAAGCAGACATGCACATATTATTGGACATGCATGCTACATGTCAACATATATGCTTAAACCCTCTTTAAATGTGTTAATCTAACAAATTATTTGGTGATTTATGCACAAGTTTGATATTTTATAGTAGTGTTCATGCTAAACGTATGTAGCACCACAACATAAGGGAAAAATGAAAAATTGCAGGAAAAAAGTGCATTGTTATAAATTCTGTCCCGTAGAATTTTGGACTATTAAAATCTCTAATTAAGAAAAGCAGGTGTTGATAGAGACATGGAGAGACCGCTGCATTTTTAATAATGCATGTTAATAATCAGTGAAACAGCAAAACAGCGACTCCTGTCGGTGTAAAGGTGCATGACGCTCATAAAAAGACCAAACCGTACCAGTAACCAGTTAGATGTTAAAAAGCTTTACACAATATAATTCTTCTCATATTCAAAAAATACTCATATTCATCCTTTGAATAATTTGAATAATACAAGGCAAAGAGAGAAGATTTGAACCTCTTTTTAAACCACATTTAAAGCTGTTTTTTGCGAGACGTCATTCACATACTGGGCCTAGTCATCGATTAGATGAGCTGATTTCAGTTCTCGCTGGCTCACACACTCACATCTGCTTTTATTAATAACAACGTTTTAATCTGATTCAACACGACCTGTGATTCTGATGTCAAAAATTCAGTTACAAGAAAAGACCATTTTAAAAGCGTTTAGTATTAATATTTGTGCAGCAATTTAAAACTGAAACTGCTCAAGAATTAAATAAACACAGAAATAATATCATCAATAATAATCGTGGCGTTGCGTAACATTCTGAAATGACAATAAAGGAAAAAAGATTATTACAAATGTGGAACATTTAGCATCTACATTAAACACAACAGAAGCTCTTTTATTGCGAAATGTAAAAATACAACAATTTAAAATTTTGGAAACAGTAAACTGACATCAGCTCTATAAACCTATTACGACATTTAAATGAAGTAAAAAATACATCAAATCGAAATCTATCTGATACGCTTCACTCACAATAAAACAATAATACAACTATTGTATTCAACAGGCTACAACATTTACAGTTTGAAAGGCGAAACCGAAAGGTTTTACTTTGACAGGGTCAGCCAGAATTTAACAGTAAATTTGAATAATACTGTATCTCCATCCTATATGCCTATATATAATCACCTGTATAGCGCTTATTTTACAACCTATACCATAATGAATCTGAATTGGAATATCTAAAAATGATGCAACATAATTTTCAGATGCGCTGCTGATGACAATTGCTGACGTTGTAGAAATCATGCAAAATGAAATATAAATGGAATTCAAATCACACGACGTCATAAACACGGTCATATTTAACACTGCACGTCATAGTTGTATTATTTCAACCAGTTTGAACGATTTTTTATATATAACTTTTTGTAAATTAAGTATAACAAAGATTTGTGCACATACATGTTTTTTTAATCCAGCATTTGAAAACGTGATTCGATCATAAATGAATTAATACTAACTTGAAAGAAGTAATACGCAATCTGCTCTCACGCGGGCAATTCTGTGCAATATTAAAATCCTGTTTAGTTGAGAAAAACACTTTTCTACATGCAAATGTGTCATCTTAAAAACAGGGTCAGATACTTAAAAACATACAAATAAACACGCGTGTGCAAATTCACCAGTTTGTCTACCCACTGACCAATCAAAATGTTAGACGCGCTCACTTGTCGACCAATCGGATTGCTGCTTTCCTGTGCGGTAATGGCCCAATCAGAGCGAGCTTTGGTGCTGAAGTTTAACAACTATTTAAACCGGTTACCACTAAACATAACTTAGCTGTCGCATTAGTTTGTATAAACAAACAAATCGTGTTGCGACACAACTGAAGTTTGTGGAGTGAAACGCTACACAGGGATAAACGTACAAATGGACATTGTTTCTAAAGTATAGCCACAATATTTATTATACGTGTGATGAAAGCTATAAAAGCAGATGACTAACCTTGTCTGCACGTGTTTTCAGTCTCGGGTCATGAGCGTGTAACTTTCACCTGATAGAGACAAATGTACCCATCCGCCAATAGCAATAGTCCTTCCATTAAAGAGTGTATTTAGCCTCACAGATCTGTAAGAATCAACTGATATAAACACTATCAAAACATGAGCTGCACGTTTCTGCTTTTTAACCCCATTAGAATATCTGGCAATATATAGAGTGATGGATCTCTGTAATATATAGCAGTCTATATGTTCTTTAAGGCTCTGATAGGTGTTCAGCTGGTGGTCAGATTCTCTTATTTGCATACTGGCTGCTATGTAACGGCAGGTAATTATGCACATACCTGTGTTAGGCTATGCATGAATAAATTAGTGAACATTTGTCATTCGTGTACACATGTACTGTCTCACCACCCAGACCTCCAGTCTCAGTGATGTCTCACCTCAAACTCATTGCTCACAACAAGCTGGGCGATGACGCGTCTGGTGAGGTCGTGTCTGTCTTAATGGAGTGAAGGGTGACATAACAATATAATGACATTAATGATGTACATCTGTCTGAGACCGGCTGCGGGTTTGACTGTTGCTATAGTGACACAACCCCGCCCAGTTCAGACAGACTCGCGCCATCGGGCCCGCGGGATCCTCCCAGACGTGACCGCCCGTGACCTCCGGTGACCTCTGACGGGCTGGAGAGATACTTTCAGACAATGATCAGCCTTTCATCGCCTGAGGGGCGTCAGGATGGGTGTCTGGGAAATGTTCGTCTCATAAGTTTGAAATAGAGTTTCAGGGTGTTGGTTTTGTCAAGCTATATTCTTCTGGAAATAAATATTAATGTTTTGATACCATTGAGCATGGAAGTGAAATACTGCCGATGCGTCACGTACAAATGCAGTTCTTTAATATGCATTATATAAAGATAACATGCCCTCAAGTATCAAGCGCCTGGTGTATTTTGAGTCACGTGCTGCCCTCTTGTGGACACTACAACACATTTCCACGAGTATCGCTATACATGAAGATGATGGTAAAATGATTCACACAAGTCTAACTCAGTGGTTCTCAATCTGGGGGCTGCGGACCCCTGTGGGACCACAAGATGGCGCTAGGGGGGCCGCATAGAAATGTCTAGTTTAGGAACTTGTTCCAAATCACTGGACAATGTTCACCATTGTTTTCTCTGGTACTTGTAGCAGCACTGTACAGCCTTTTTTGTGTATTGTGTGTATTGTCTGTGTATTATATATTGTAACACAAAATATTTAAAACTAGCTGTTGACTAGATAATTCAGATCCAAAAGCAATCTTTGAAACAACACAAGCATAAGTTTTCAGAGTGATATTTCTAATTTGACATTTTAAAAATACCATCACTCATAAACGTAAAGTGATTAATTAAAGTATGATTAATAATATACACGACATCTTTTTTAATCTTTCATGACTAAACCTAACTTATATAACATGCAGTTATATATATATTTTCGGTATTGGATTGTATAAATGTATTTATATAATTTATAACTATACTATTTTATTTATATTATATAACTATACGCAGGGGAAAACAAAATGCGTTGCTTTGATTACACGTGTTATATCACGCTGTTAAATAAAAATAACGTTTTAAAAAATGTCAAAATATTGCTAAATCTTAAGCTTGATTAATGACGCGTGTGCACTCATTTGTGACGATCTTTATGACGAAAGCAAAACAGACTTCAAACTTATTTCACCTGCATCACAACACGTCATTTCATGTCGTCATGCTGTTTTCTTCAGGTAAACAACAAATAAACAAATATAAGATTCAGCATCCCAAACAAAACGTGTCTGCCAAACCAGATCAAAACAAGTGCTGCGTGAAAAGTTCATCATCTGGGGCTTTAAAGTTGATCACGTGCTCCGGCTGGACAACAACAGCACTGGAGGACGCGCGTTGCGAAGCGAGCGTTGCGTGCGTCGTTCAGCATCACAAACCGTGCATCGAGAGGAAACAGTGGAAGTAAACGGGAGAAATAAAGCTGTTGATGGACTTGTGTTGGTGTTGGTCAAGTTTGCGCAGAAACTTTCACGGGACGGTAAGATGACGCACTCGTACCGCCGCGGCTCTCTGCTCGTGCTCGCGTTTCTGGGCGTTTTATCCGCGGTGATGTCCGTCCTCTCCGTCGCGCTGATCTTCCAGCTGCGGGCCAGTATGAAGGATTCGCCCTCGTTCGTGTCCAGTGAGGTTACGGCGGTTTTGCTGCCCGTTTGTACGGTTCTCTCAGCGTTTTCTCTCACTCTTAACCTGAGCTCGGTGCTTGTGTGTCTGCTTCACAGTTACTTCACCAATGAAATACACAGAGAGACGCAAGATACACACAGGTGAAGGATGCAAATCACTACATAAAAATTAAGATTAAAATTAATACATTTGCACTGTGGATTAAGGGCTGTAATATTTTTGGGTGCCACTCTACGTTAAACATAATGATATAAGAAACGTTGATATTTAGTTGCGACCCCTTTAAATTCCACAACAATTATGACACAGTTATTACTGCATTATGTGTTAAGGTATTGAGCTCACTTATAACCCATTTAATGTCTAATTTAGAGTCTAGAACATAATATACAGCTGTAGCTATTTGTGTCATAGAAAATGGGTCTTTATAAATCTGACAATTGGTTTTGTAAATATAAAAGCAGAACAGGAAGTGACCTCACTGTTTTACGTCCTCAGAGCTGACTGGTTTCTGTTGGACAGCAGGACAGTCAGACATGTGGCCGTTGGGTTGTTTTGTTTTGGAGTTTCAGTTTATTTGGCTGGTAAGTGTTCAGACCTACACGAGTTAAAACCAGACCTCAGACAATCCACACATTATGCTGTAAACGTTTAGTGGTTCGACTCTGAATGCACAAATTTACGCAGTCACATGTTGTCCTCTTTACAGTGTGACGTATGAACAACACACAATGTATAGTGTGAAGAAAGTACAGCCCCACACATTTAAACATACACACTTTCTTAGATCCATTCTACCTACATGGAAAACATATTGCTTACAGTCTCTCAGCCTGACAGTCACAATCAGTCTAAACTGCATTTGGTGGAGAAGAGCTAAAACTGTTTCACTGGGCGTACGAGTGCATCTGCTTTTCTCCTCCGTCTTTAATTCCTGTTAAAACACAGTGTGTCAGTGTGTACTCATAAACATCATAAAGTGATTCACAGAAGTCCATGTATAGATGATATAACTGACTCCCATGTTTGTTTTTCCTCCTATAGCGATGTCCATCTATATGCTGCTGGTGTTTGAGGTGAAGACCGGAGTAGCCAGCGTCTGTGTGCTCTCCTTCGGCGTTCTCATCCTGTTACTCCTCCTCATTCATTCCCTGATCCTGGCTGCACGTGCCGGCAAACGCTTCCGCAACGACCACGCCCACATCCTGTACCATAACAACCCCTCCAGCAGGCCTGGATGTCATACATCCAATCTAAACCTTACTGACAGCCCGTGGAGGCAGCACAGTTTAGCTGCTCTGCACGCTCATTTCGCTCATCCTGCTATCGCCGATCCAAATCAGAAACCGCAGAAACCGGCGTCCAGCGGACCTCACGTTCACACGAGGGATAAATCCAGCTACGGTGGAGGAGGAAGCGGATGGGCGCGTCACACTCTTTCGGGCGAGCCAGGCCTGTTTTATGCCCAAGCCAAACCCTGGAACGGGGGAAACAGAGAGATGAGATCCATACTAGCTCGCAAAGCTACAATCAAAGACTCCACTTTAGTGTGACCGGGAATCATATCACACGTGTCTTTATATAACACATCTGTACTAAGACATGATGTGACGAATACTGTAAACTACTTGAGCACCTGTACGTTGATGTCTTACATTCTTATTTATGCGAGCTAAGAAACAATATGTAAATCTGACAATATTTTTTGTACACCTAAATATCGCACTGTTTACATTACCACTGTTGACACACCTCACTAACTGTTCAAAGTTGTTAAATTGCTCATTTTAGTATTGCTAAAGGGATTTTTGTGTAGTTTTGCTATTAGATAATGGACGTAGTCCATTATTGCTACAGATCAGCCCAAGTATAAATATATGAGACAGATAAAATCCCAATACCACGTAATAACACTATTAAAACACACACGTAAACGATGACGACTGTAATGTGTGTGTGTGTGTGTGTGTGTTTTGAGTTCTGTACCTGCGTCTCTGTTAACTGATCTGTTCCTTCAGTGAAATGGCTTGTTGGAGAAGTCCGTCTATGTTCTTGAAATACAGGCGACTGTTTGTCATGCTTCTCACTGCACTGCAAACACAAAGACGTTACATATCT
>JAZGTJ010015281.1:0-13496 GCA_036877575.1 Botia almorhae
ACATAACATTACTTGTTTTATTTTAGATATTATTACAATAATGCTGTGATGAGCACCACTCTCCGGTCTTAAACTGTCCTGGTCGTCCATTTTGAAGAGACTGGTTAATTGTCCTGAATTACGGCTGGTCCCGCACTGATTGTAAGGCAAAACGTGATTGGTTGGAGCGAGAACGTGCAACGATTGGTCAGCCCCACGTGGGCGGTATCTGATTGGCTTAAGTAGAAGGTAGGTGGAGTCCATCCATTTGTGGATCAGTGTGCTTCTTGACGCTTGAAATGTTTCAACATCCACGAATACGTGCAGTGATTTACAAATGCACAGAGAGCAATCCACAAATACGCGCAGCGATCTACAAATACACAGTACGCGATTCACATATAAATGCCGGTCAAAGTTGTGTTTGTTAAATAAAAAAAATATTTGTTAGTATGTTTTTTATTTGCAATTCTATTTTTTTTACTTGTGAATATAATTGCACATGTTCCACATGTTTGTGGATCTCTAAGATTTATTTGTGGATCTCATTCTATTTATTTTGTGAATATGCTTTGTTTGTCAATCGCTTTACATTTATTTGTGGATCATAATGTATTTATTTGGAATTATGCAACAATTCTAACTCCATAATAAAGCCACAAAATTGTTGAGCAAAATATATGCATTCCAGCTTACATAAGGATGGCATATAATAGACAACATCTTATGGGACAGGGCTATACGGGATTTACAATAGTACCATGAATTACACAACATGCAAAAGCAGCATACATACATAAATACATAAATATATACAGTAAAATATTGGACGTTTACAATTTACAAAACAAAACCCTAGGCTAAGTTAGACGTCAGCAGTCTCCCAGCAAGCAAGCCAACAGGGCGACAGTGGCAAGGAACCAAAACTCCAATGATATATAGATGGAGAAAAAAAACCTTGGGAGAAACCAGGCTCGACCAGGAGGGCCAGTTCTCCTCTGGCACGTTAAAGCTGCAATTTGTAACTGTTTTGGATATGAACAGAATTTATTGTGATGATTTATAGTTAATTATTGATGGAAAACTGATGGTTCCAACTATATTTGATAATATGTCGGGCACTGAGAAATCGTGCCAACAAAAAGCGGTGAGGCATAAGGTTACTAATTGCAGCCATAACATCACACTTCTGTGCCTAAGCAGGGAACAAAATAAAGCTAAAAGTTATCATGTATATAATGGTAGGATTACTAAAAAGGTCTATCAAATCCTGATGATCTGTCTCAGGGTCATTTCATCCAGTCCCCCACCATCTGGTCTCAGAGTTTGGATCCAGCTGACTACAGGACCTTGAGGAATGAAAAACAGACAGATTTAGTGTGGACAAGAACATCTGTTCTTGTGGGAAATGTTCCCGGTTCCGGTTTACCTAATTAATGCAGCCTAATAATCCCTTAGGGGAGTTGAGTAATAAATCCATATGACTACATGTAGGCAAGATTGAAGAGGTGGGTCTTTAGTCTAGATTTAAAAAGACAAAGTGTATCTGCCTCCTGGACAACACTGGGAAGACTATTCCAAAGTTTGGGTGCCAAATACGAGAAGGCTCTACCACCAGCACTTGTTTTTGAAATCCTGGGTACTAACAGTTGGCCAGAACCTTCAGATCGCAGTTAACGTGAAAGACTATAATAGGACAGGAGCTCGCTTAAGTATTGAGGAGCTAAACCTTTCAGGGTCTTGTAAGTAATAAGCAAGATTTTAAAATGTATACGGTGCTTGATAAAACTTCTGTTTTATCTGAATTTAATAGTAGAAAGTTGCTAGTCATTCATGTTTTGATATCGACTATGCATTCTGTTAGTTTAGTGAATTTATGAGTCTCGTTGGGCCTAGAAGAAATGTATAGCTGAGCATCATCAGCATAACAGTGGAAACTAACTCCATGTCTCTTAATAATTGCTCCCAGAGGTAGCATGTATAAGGTGAAAAGTAGGGGCCCCAGAACTGAGCCCTGTGGTACTCCATATTGGACTTGTGATTGGTACAAGACCTTTTCAATCACAGCAACAAACTGGAATCGGTCAGATAATTATGATTTAAACCATGCCAGTGCAGTTCCACTTATGCCAACCCAGTTTTTAAGCCTATTTAGTAGAATGCTGTGGTCAGTGTCAAAAGCTGCACGAAGGTCAAGTAATAGTAGAAGAGAGATGCAGCCACGATCGGCTGACAAAAGCAGGTCATTAGTAACTCTGATGAGAGCAGTTTCTGTATTATGGTATGGCCTGAATCCTGATTGGAAATTCTCATAGATATCATTTCTTTCCAGGAAAGAGCATATCTGTGAAGACACCACCTTTTCCAATATTTTTTAGATAAAAGGTAAATTTGAGATTGGTCTGTAGTTTACTAGTTCCCTGGGATCAAGTTGTGGTTTTTTAATAAGGAATCTGATAATTGCCAGTTTGTAAGGCTTTGGGACATATCCTAACACCAATGATGTATTAATAATACTATGTAAAGGGTCTATAATTTCAGGTAGCATCTCTTTCAGCAACCTGGCAGGTATAGGATCAAGCATACATGTTGTTGATTTAGATGCTATGATTATTTTTGACAGTTCATCCCTATCTATAGGAGAAAATGACTGGAGTTGCTCCTTGGGCAGGTTATGATGCACCATCTGATTTGTTTGTGTTGAAGACATGATTTTGTCTCTTGCAGTGTCTATTTTGTTATTAAAGAAATTCATAAAATCATCGCTATTATGGTATTGACAACTGTTAGTGGCAGATGACGCTTTATCTTTGGTTAATTTTGCCACTGTGTCAAACAGATAACTATGGTTGTGTTTATTTTCTTCTAAAAGTTTTGAAAAGTAGGCAGATCTGGAACTTTAAGGCCTTTCTATAATTTGAAAAATTCTTCTTCCATGCTATCCGAAATACCTCCAGTTTTGTTTGCTTTCAGTTGCATTCCATTGCGTTTCATATCCACCCAGATCGTAGAGGAGCAACTATGTCTAAGGTGTTAGAAAATAAGGAGTTAACATTTTCTGTTGCGCTGTCAAGGTCTTCAGAGTCATCCATTATGTTAGGGAATGAAGACAGTGCAGGTAGGTTTTTGATAAAAGAATCTTTAGTAGTATAATTTATTGTTCTACTGTATTTATAGCGAGTAGGTGACTTTGCTGCCATAGGTAAATGTATTTTACAGGACACCAGATAATGATCTGAAATACTCTGCTGCAGAATATTGATGTCATCAACATTAATACCATAGGGCAGCAAACAATCAAAACAGTATCCAGGCAAAGTCCAAAAGGCAGGCAGCAAACAATACAAAAACTTAATCCAAGGCGGAGTCAAAAGGCAGGCAGCAAACAATCAGAAAACAAGAGACAATCCACTATAAACCAGGTAGACAATGGCAGTAAACCCTCTGAAATATTAGCCAGGGCAAAAAAAGACATCGCAATAAATCATTTAAAGTCTTGGGTTTAAATACATAAGCTGATTGGAATTAGGTGCGACAAACAGGATTTGATCAGCCCCAGATATGGGGCCCATGGGAAATGTAGTTCGAATTGAGATTAGTACTCAGGAGAGGGTTCCCTCTGGTGGCATGGAGGAGGCAGTGCGGGAGCCTTCTCCGTAACACCCACATGTTGTTGAAAGAGATTAGCTTGTATTTAACCTGGAATATTCTTTTAATTCTAGCGTTAGTCTTGTTAGTCTACTGTATTGCAGCTTTTGTAGTAGCAGCTGGGACTGACAGGTGACTGAATGATGCTAATTTAAATTCAGTAAACTAGTGCAGCCACTCAAAGCATTTAACGCATCAAGACTCTTACATAAACAACTCTTACTGTTATGATGCCATTATCAGGGCTAAAAGTGTAACTGTGTCCCAGTTATTAAGTGTTGAGCCACAGTGGTGCGAGGGGAAAACAGGGAGATCTGCTATAATGGCACAAACTTCAGTTATATTGAGGCCCTTTTGTGGGCCCCGGTTTAAGAAACACTGTTTTACAGCGTATTGTCTAATCATCAACAATCTCTGCCCCATTACAATCAACGGCATCTGACAGACTCCAGCATAATCACTCAATCCTGTAAATACATTTTTACATTTTACAATATTTGTGTTCTTTATAATATTAAAATAAAAGACCAACATTAAACGTGAACAGACACACATTTGTAAATGACATAATAGGCCCTGTGTGGTCGTAAAGAAAATGCCACTGGGCATTTGCCCAGCTTTGACTGTCTGGTCCAGATAATCTGTAACCGCACCAGAAACTACCATGAACGATATATTAATGCCTAAAGTAACTCTACACCCTCCTTTCACGTCTGCCCAACCCCCATCGCCTTCAGCTGCAGAACATCCACTGAACAAAAACAGCCTGCTAAAATAAGCGCAGCACACAATGCTAGAGAAGGTAGAGAAGGCCGCTCGACATCTCGCAAACCCTTCCTTTAAATCAGAATCTAACTTTAATGTGAGAGCCATTACTGAAAGAAAACCTTTAAACCTTTCACTTGAGTTTGGTCACTGGGTGAGATATTACACTAAAGGATTACCAGATTTTTTACTACATCTGCTGGGTGGCACTGACCATTACTATTTATTAGACTTGCTTGAGTGCACTGTGATTCTAAGCCACTGCACTTTGAATCTTACCTAAATGTATGTTGACTAGATAGCTACCATCTTTGCTGAACAGTATTGCATAGTTCAGTTCAGAAGTTCGTAAATACGATCAACTGTAAATTCAGGTGATTTTTGTTCTTAAAAGAGGCAGTTTTGCATTTCTTACTGTTTTTTGTGACAAAGTCAGGACACTTTAACAAAACTAGAGACTGTATCCCACAGCGCACCCAAAAATGCAATGTGCGCAACTTAACCTTCGGTTTCTATGTATGAGGCCAGAAGTAACCAGACACAGTTTTGACATCCCTTGCACATGTCTAAATATTCAACTAAATACACTACAATCATTCAGACGTAACAAAGGCAACAAAACTATCTTACTCTGAAAGGCAGCTCAGACACCAGTGCAGTCTGGATTTGAACTCACCTGGGTGTGGCGAGTGTCCTAAAATCTCCAGAATGCAAGAAACTGCAGTGTGTGATTGGATGTCACATCTTGTTTATGGACAGCTGGCGAAAGCATGACCTTACAACCATCAAGACCAGTAACAACGGACCTGCTACAAGAGAAAATTATAATCATATTTTGAGTTTGATATAGACTAGTATGGTCAAAAATATCGGTATTCTGATAAATTTTGATACTAAAATATATGAAACGGTACCAATACTCATTTCCAAAAGAATCGATACACTGATAGCAGCCTAGCTGTGGCGCTTTCACGCTCTCCCCTCTCTCCAACAGCGAGTTGACACACAGCACACGTGACCGCAGTGTCTGTCTCGTCTCATTTGCTTCGGTTAAATAGCGTTAGTTAGTAGGATGCGAATGCGGGGTTGTGACTGGCTTTGGTTGAGAAAGAACACAGCAGAAGTGGCAAATGAACACGGAACGGCAAAAGACACAAGCACACCAATATGTAAGCGTTGTTACAAAGCAGTGCTAACACCACTAATTTAGCAAAGCACCTGAAAGACAGACACTCAGACCTATATAAAGAGTTTCGAGAGGATGGTAACTGCTCTCTTTTTAACATTACTGAAATATTAACCAAGATGGCCTAAGAGTGTCCTCATGTTGTTCTAGTGAGGTTTGTGCACCTTTGTGCATCCGTGTTTACTATAGCGCTCTATTTATGTGCGCTAATCAATGAATATATGTGAATCCAAAATTAAAATCTGTTCATCATATACATGTTAATGTATTAATCAACATTAATGAACAACGAGCAATTCCTTTTTTTACAGTATTTATTAAACTTTGATAACATTAGTTAATAATAATAGTAATACAAAAAAATAAAAAACATTAATACAAAGGTACAAATAAAATGTGTTGTTCTCTTGTTCGAATAAAAAATATTAACAGATAGAACTTTGGATTTTAACTAGTAAATGTATTAGTAAATGTTTAAAGTAACATTTAACTATGATTAATACGTTTTAGAAGTATTTTGTCCTTGTTAATTCATGTGTTAATGTTAACAAATATCTATTACCATTAACCTAAGCACTTTTTGAATGTATGACAATCTAAAAGCCTTTGAAACAAGTGCACTACCTCAAGATGTTTTTGTTCATGTAAAATATACCTCACTGTCATGTTCTAGACTTGTGATATATTTGTCTTTAAATTGAAGAAAACTAAAATTTTACACCCTTAACATTGTGGCAGTTTTTCTCTGTGGTATCGAAATATGCATCGAATATCGAAGTTAGAAATTCCAGTATCATGACAACACTAATATAGACACACATCTAGCCTGTATTTATGTTGTTCATTTGTATGATCTTGCACACAAACAGAGCTGATGTTTTAGTGTTTCTGATTTAAATGTCATAAGATACATTGACAGGCACCCAACACCTGTATCAGCAGCAATATCATGCTCTAAAATTTGACTTTATTTCTGACTTTCTGCATAACTGCACACCCGGCCTGCATCTGAATCAACAAAAAAAAATCTCCATTTCTGCACTAATCCTGATAGATTAATCTTTTTGTTCTATATTAATGATTTTCTGTTCCTATTTTCAGCACATTAATGAAACAATGCGTGTCTATCGTGTGTGCTACATTAGAGTTTCAGCACAGCTCTTTGTCTCTCACTCAGTGTGCATGGAATCATGTGATCAGTTAAGAGCTTCTCACTCCACATGCTTCTCACTTCACATGCTCTTGAGAGCTGAGATCCTGCGTTCCTTGTGTCACACACTCTAAAGACTTGCCTTTTTTTACACGTGACATGCTTCAGGCTAACTAGCTTGTGCCGAATGCAAAACACATGAATAATAAATTGCAATTATGCAGCTTCTGTATGTGAGCAAGACTGCTGCTGTTAATGCACTTTACAGCCATTGAGAGAAAATGCAAAAGAATGATGGACAGAGTTCTCATGAAAAAGAAACATCACAAAGATCTCTTGAGATCTCTTTAATAACTCAATAGTTTCATCTAGATAGCAGTGAAATTAACAAAGAGCAAATGGAGACTATTTCTGCTTTTGAAACCTTTCTTTTCTGATAAAGGACCCCCATAAACCTACAAATGGTTTTATATTTGAAAACCTGTCATTTATATAAATCCTGTTTTTAAATGTACTTTACATTACAGTTTAGTTTCACTAAAGTAAGATATTTTGTTTTCAAAAGTCTTATTAATTAATATTTAATTTAAAATTAAAATTAAGTTTATAAATTATAGTTCTGATTATAGGACCCATCAAAACATCTTTGTCTAAGCATGACAGAAGCCTTAAAATACAAATAAGAATATCACCTTAGTAATATTTAAGCGATATTAATAGACATTTAGAAATTTTGTTTTGTTTTTTTAAGTTATTTTTGGCAGGACTTGTCAAAGGCAGAGTGTTCAGGGCAGACAGGGTGATGATATAGAAAGAGGGGAAATAGGTGTGAAGGGTGTGAAAAACAGACTGAATATAAAGTGGGAGAAACAGCTGAGTGCTGCACAGACTCTCTGCAATACAGAACAGTCTTACTTAGCAACAATCAGTCAATGAGGAATGAGCAAATAAACAGGGCAGGTTTGGGTCAGACCTGTGTCGCAGGAGTTGCATCACAGCCTGCTTTCCAAAAAAAGTACTTGAATTGTTTTTCTTAGCTTATCTAAGAGCTTAAACTGGTATGGTTTTTAATCAGCCCACTTCTAAGAGTGAACTGGTGGGAATGTGCCCTGACAACAGGATCCGTATGTACATGATCATAGGACTTACACACAATCTGTCCTTAGAGAATCAGTGGTGCTCTGTGTCTGTGAAGCAAAGGCTTTTGTCTATTGGGGACATTCCATAGACTTCTATTGTTTTATACATAGCTAGTTATAAACAATACAACCTAACCCGAATCCCCAACCTAACCCTAACAGAAAACTTTTTGCATTTTTACAATTAAAAAAACGGTATTACTATATTTTTATATTGTTATTCTAGTATTACAGTATATATTTATTTTTCTATTCTATTATTTTCAACTCCTTCATGAGAACAAAAGCCTACAGGTGCAAAAGTGCTTCTTTATCGTATTTGCCCCTCAAGACCCTCGATTTACATGCTGCTGTCCCCTCCCCCTGCTGTTTCTTTCTCTCTTTGGTATCAGGCAGATGATTCAGTCGGTTCTGCCCCTGAATGTTTCAATCATATTTGATCTGAACACAAGATCAGACTGAGCAAAAACGAATGCAAAACAGCTAATAACAACAGACAACAGTATTGTGTCTGGTCTGCAGTCTAGACAGAAATAGTTTCCCAAATAATGAAAATCTACAGGTTTGGATTTTTTTTATTTTATGATCTTTTGTTTATTTCTTAAATCCTTATTTACCAGATCACTTAAAAACAACTGTTTATTTCATAGTAAGTCAGTACAAATACATTGTGCCTGAGAACAGGATTGTACTGTACTGATTCTGTACAAATAAAAAACTCAGAGCAGAAGGAAGTTATTAACTGCAGACACTCCAGGTCTGAATGCCACTGAATTGAGGAGATTCTACAGAGATTTTTAACATTTCACATTCCGGATGGTGTGCACAACTGCACAGTAAAGATCATTTCCCATTATATTAGCTGTTTTCCAGTGCACCAAATTCTGCAATAATGCAACAAAATGTTAAAACCAGTTGGTTTTACAACAGTTGGGAACTAACAGATGCACCACCCAGAGATGTGCTGCTGTTTATAGCTTTGGTCTTGGGCCAGAACAAGGTCAAATTTGTTTTAACCTAAACGAGTATAAACTAACAAGCCAAAGGGTAGACCCAGAATAATGCAGTTTCCTTTGCTTTGTCTGTGCCAGTCAGTAGTTTGTTGTGTGTATTAAAAATTAATCCACATTTCCTTATTAAGACTAATTAAATCATTCTTCTCTTCTGTGTTCTGCCGTTCAGTGCTGTCTATTAGCATAATAAAAGAAAGGCCCTTTTGTGCAACCTCTTAATTCAATTCCACTGGCGATGGAAACCAAAGAGTTTGAGTTCCCAGCATGCTGTTAAATCTAGCCACCATTTGCAGATTAATACTATGCATTTCCCTTATTAATAACTTGAATCTGGTCATTAGAAAACATAACCATTGGTGACACTTCACTTTAAACTCACACTGTAAGATCATCTGCCTCACAGATTATCTGTTTAATGTGGTGGAAGGTGATCTGATTAGGTGGACAACAGAAGGCCAGAGGTCATAAAAGAAGTGAATTGCAGGATAGAACATTGTGTGTATAAGAAAAAAGTAAATTTGGGTGGGAGGAGCTACCTGTATGTCCTGATGTGATGGTACACCAGACTATTGCTTTTATCCCATTACACTGGATCTACATCACATAAGCTTCATTTACCACTGATTCATCACAGGAGACTAGTCACACAACACATACAGAGAATACACACAAACAGACAGTTATTTGACAGCTATGTCATAACTTCAAACATGGCCTGATAAAAAGGATATGTATAAAATCTGCGATATTAAAGTCTTTATTCTAAAGGTCATCTTAGTTCATTGTATATGCTATATGCTGTATGCTGTATATGCTGCAAGATAATTTCAACATTATACCATGGTGCAAAAAAACTTATTTTGCATTTTTTTCGCCTGGTTTGTCTCATCTCCTAAGAATCAGTGTCAACAAATATACATACACAACCAAAGAACATGCAGGGCACCCACAACATCAAAGAACACATATGCATAATCATGTTACTTTTCCTCTACACTGCCTGACATATTCAGATAATCTGTCTGGTGCATTTGGTTATGGTGTGTGCACATCGTACATGTAAAATAACGCTGAAATATCTCAAATCAAGAATGGGTCACAAAGTACTGTTTTGTGTACATGATGTGCTCGGGAGGCCAAAAACAGAGAAGCTGGGGTGTAGGGTGGAGAGAGAGAACGCGCCACACCTAGCTCATTCTGAAACACAGCAGTCGTCCCAATTGGCCCCAGCATTACCACTACGGTGCGACATAATCACATGTTTGGCGTGATTTATTTAATTCGACAGTCAATCTTTAATTTATTTCCAGAATATGTACAGTCTGGCTGTACATATACCATTCAAACACAACAATAAAGTCACTTTACGTGCGAGCATCGCGCCGCACAAAGAGCGCGTCTTCAAAATCACCAGCGCTCGCTGAACAATAGTAAACACAGTGTCCGATTCATTGTAACGACTCGGTTCTGACAATAACGTCATTTTGTATTTGTTACGCAAGTAAATAGTTTAAATAGTCAATCGTTAAAAGTACCAATGCATTTGACAATGCAATTTCCTTAGCCTTAAATATGTAGTTCACAAACGCATATGTATAACGACCAGATATAACCCTTTGGTTTTAATTAACTTGTTCACTCTTATTAACGACTCTATTCACGTCGAAAGGAGTTGATTTAAAAGAACAATTCCTTTGCGAGTCGGACAATATTAAAATAGAGTACATCGCACACACCGCGATTTTTCAAAGGCCATCAAACGGAACAAGTCTGGTTTGTTAAGATTGTGAGCAAAGAGAAAGGCAGATCTTTTGTTGGTTTCCCATTTAATCTTAATCCGTTTATAATCTGCCTCTCCAGTCCGAACTGCACGGGGATGAATGAGATTGGACTATGCAGAGCAAAATATGAATTCATTTAAAATTGTCCCAATAACAAACCGCGATATTCTGAAAAGATGCGAGTCAGCTGCTGATAGCCATACACATACGTCTGATAAACACACAAAAATTAACCGAGTTCGGCAATAGGCTACACCCACCTCGTGGTTTGAAAGGAAACAGGTCCGTACCGGGGATGTGGACCAGTGCGGTTTACTGATGGTTATCCAACCCGGGAAGAGACACGCAGATGGATCCGGCTACTCCCAACAAGAGGTGGAGGTGCGTGTCTGCTGTCAGGACAGGGACCTGCTCTCAACTCAAGAGCCTAATCTGCCTGATTGTCTCCTGCCACTACACCCCTCCCTCATCTCCCCAAAAGAATTATTCTTCTGAATCGGTTCTTTCGGATGATTCTGTAGAACTGATTCCCAAAGCGTTTGGAAATCCACCAAAAGACGATTATATTCAATGTGATTTATTCGAAAATATTGTGCTAAACCGCAGAATTTATATTTATAGCAAGATAAAAAGATGAACGAGAAAAATTGTGTTCTTTAACTATGTATTTTATTATTTAAGCCAAAAACAAATTCATAAGCTTTGAAGGAAAACTGTTTAGGAACTATTTTATATTTCATCTGAACATTTTATCTTGACATTTACAACACTAAATAAGCTAAAGTGACATCTAATAAACAATAATGGGTTGTCGTCGATTTTGAAGTAATTTACTGTAATTTGGTTATTGTTGATTATTGATAAAGACTGCGAAGTATCGTGTTATGGTAAGGTAAATCAACAACACCTCTGTTTATTAGAAATACTGGTACTGATATCAAATTCAGCATGATTGTCTTTGATAATTTGTATAGGATAAATCAATTCATTTCATTTCTATCCGAAAGAACCGATTCACTTAAACAAATCAGATTCATCCCTCTCTATCTTCCGCCTTCTGCTGCCTTTTTCTCATCCGTCTGTCCCCTCGGTGTCCTCCTGCAAGGTCAGCCATACAGGAAAGAAATTAAATGACTGGAGAGAAAAAAATAAAATTAACGAATTCAATATAATGCAGTGCAGAAAACAGTGCAGTGTTTTCTACGTTTTGTCTCACTACAGCTTAATATCGTCTTCTCCAGATTTTACAAGACATTCTCTGTCTGCCCACTGGATAGACAGATATTTTATAAAACTATATGCACTTAATTATATATTATTTACCAGATGTTTAATCAGCACAGTGCTCATTTCATATTTAAAGATTTGCGCCTTGTTGGTTCCTTTATATTGACAGGAGCCTGTCCCGGATATTTGACGTCAGCGCACATGACCGGAACTTAATCATATGATTCAATGTTTCTAAAAAAATAGTGTCCATTCACCCAGACGTAGCTGAAATATTTTATTACTGCTGTAAGTAAATTTCTTTATCACCTATTATTATCCTTATCGTGTAGCTGTAATCATTAATCGCTCCTAAAGGCATTAGTAAACGCAGCAGGTAGTATGATAAAGCTTAAGAATGTATTGTTATTTTGAGTTCACAAATCAAATGTTAGGCAGTTGCATTGGTATGGAATATTTCCTGATATGGTAATTATATATTCTGCATCTATTTTGCATTTGAAATGTTCATGGTTATTTTTGTTTCTTTCTGGCTGTTTTTGCTGCACATGGCCGGGCTGGAGTATTTGGCTTGACAGTTGTGGTCAACACAGTATTGATCTGTGCTTATTTTTACCTTCCTTAAGGGTTACAGTGATCTGCTGTCTGTGAGCACTCATAAGACTCATGAGAAAAATTCATGACAAAATGCACATGTTCCACCAAATTCTCACTATTGTAATAATGTATACTCATCCAAAAAGCACTATAAATACTATATATATATATATATATATATATATATATATATATTGTAAANTATAAAAAGTACTATAATGATTATAATTATAGTACATTACGTTATACATTATAGCAATGAGAATTTGAGGGAGTGTTTAATTGTCATGTAAATAATATTTTATTGATACTTTTGTTGCAGGTTGATATAAATTGCATGTTGTGCTATAACATTATTTCCTGGTACCTGGTTTCCAGGAACCTGTGTACCTGGTCCTGGTACACATGAAATCCATAATTTCATGTGTACCTGTAGGTTGGCCAAAAGAGCACCCGGAGAGCTATGACTCCTACATGTGGAATAACTTCTTCAAACACATCAACATTAAGCCTAAGAACACACATACTGGACGGCAACGCCAGTGACCTGCAGGCAGAGTGTGACTCCTTTGAGCAAAAGATCACAGCTGCTAGGTTCGTAGAGCTGTTTGTAGGGAGTGCCTTCAATAAATAACACACAATAAACTGCTTTATCAGACACAGATTAATACAGAGGGCACATGCACAGAGGGCACATGCACAGATGGCACATAAATGTATTGACACAAAAATCACATTGTGGAAAACAATGTACAGTCGTGGCCAAAAGTTTTGAAAATTACATAAATATTGGAAAAGTTGCTGCTTAAGTTTTTATAATAGCAATTTGCATATACTCCAGAATGTTATGAAGACTGATCAGATGAATTGCATAGTCCTTCTTTGCCATGAAAATTAACTTAATCCCCAAAAAAACTTTCCACTGCATTTCATTGCTGTCATTAAAGGACCTGCTGAGATCATTTCAGTAATCGTCTTGTTAACTCAGGTGAGAATGTTGACGAGCACAAG
>JAZGTJ010015282.1:0-13495 GCA_036877575.1 Botia almorhae
CGTGTGTGTGTGTAAGGTGTTTGTGTATGTATCACAGTGTCTGTGTGTGAAAATTTGTGTGTATGTATCACAGTGTCTGTGTGTGAAAAGTGTGTGTGTATCACAGCATCTGTGTGTGTAAGGTGTTTGTGTATGTATCACAGTGTGTGTGTGTGAAAATTTGTGTGTATGTATCACAGTGTGTGTGTGTGTGTATCACAGCGTGTGTGTGCATATGCGTGTACTCGTGTGTGTCTGTCATAGCATCGGTGTGTGAAAGGTGTGTGTGTGTATCAAAGCTACTAAATGTCTTTCAGAATTTTGCCTGTAAGTTTTATTGAGCTTTTATCTTTGACTTCACTTTCCACATGTACTATTTGTACTTTCTCTTTACAATGTAAAGGGAATTATTATCATATAATTCCTGGTTCTTTTGCATTGATGAAGTCAATTTTACTTCTTTATTTTTAAAATTTAAGTATTTCTAAAATTAAGTCATAAGTCATAGTTAGAATTAAAAAGCTGAACTTTTCTTTAGAAAGTCTGAGAAGTCAGTGACTGCTGGTCTTTAAAAGGAAACGAGGCTTTCATGTTGTGCAGACAGGCATCTTCTGTAAGGGTTTCTATACGTCCAGCGTGGCTGATTTTGTTCATAGCTGTCACATTCTGAAAGACACTTATGATTGACAGTAACTTTCATTTCAGGACCAAATGTTCCCCATTTCATGAGCTTGCTGACATACTGCAGAGAGTCTGCTGGAGATATAGATATACAGGGCTGCTCAAATATTCAGTACACTGCACGCAACAGAATACTGACCCAGCTGGCCTGTCAAGTCTCAGTTGTGAGTGATATATGAAGACTAATAGTGAAGATGTCTGGCAGTGTACACTTAGAAGACTGAAGCCTCTGAACTAGAGTCTTGCAGCTGTCACATGCGCTGAAGCTTTAAAAACATTTATCAGCTACACACATTATCATCATGTATTTCCCTATATATTAGATAAAATAAACAAACACATTCACACTTCTGAAATCATAGTTTTATGAGCATGTTAATAGTTCTGATGTTCTACAATGATAAACTAGCAATTTATAAAGAAATACTTTCTTTAATAAAAAAAATGGAAAATATTGTTTAAATCGGTACCAAATGCACAGTTTTTATTTGAAATGTAGTTTTTGGCATCATTTTAGTGGGAAAAGAAGTCAAAGAGCAGTGAGTGTCAGTGAAGTCATCAGTAAATGATGTTTACACAATGATTCAAATCATTTACATAAATCCTTATGATTATATGAACATTTTAAAATGTGATTCATGAAATGTCATTAATTAATGTTATACCATTCTGAGCATTTGGAGAGAACACAAAGATAGATGCACTAATATTGTGTCTTTGTGTTATTGTATAGAACATACAATAATACACACACGATAATGCCATCAGATCAGATCATCACTGCTCACATGTCCTCCGAGAGCTGGTAACAGATCATAATATCATGTTAAATGTTCAGCCAGTTCTTGATTCCACACTCTACCGTGTTATGAAATGTTTAAATATCATTTTGTTTCTTTTGGCACAGAATGTCCAGTCCATTTTTCAGTTTTGTGTGAAATTTTATCAAGGTTGACTTCTGTTGACTTCTGAGAGAAGTGTTGCATTTTCTGACAGAATTGCAAGGGTGCCGATATTTTTAGCCAGGACTGTACACTCTCATTAGTTTAAACCTTTAATTTTAGATACTGGCATTTAGTTTTCAAAAAAAAATTTCTGTCCTAGATACTTTTTTATATATTTTTTACAGTCTACCGAATTGAGCAGATTGTTTGATAAAAGTCCTGAATCAATATTTCAGTAATGTACATTCAAGATATTAAACTGTATTGATCAGGATAAGTATATTTTCCATGATTGTCTGGCTGGTCTTATGTATTATATGTTTTGACGTTTATTAACTGCAGTTTCTGTTGGTAAAAACAATGTTTTATGAAGCATTAACGGTTCTCTTGATCATGTCCTCAGAGATCCTGCCGTGTGAGTTTTCCTCTGCGAAGGGAGATGATGGATTTGCTCCACAGATCTCCAGGGTGCCAGCGCGTCTTTATTGATACTCTACCCAATCCAGTTATTCAGAACATAAGATGCAGGACGCTGGAGAGGATTTGTGTGCTATTGACAAACTGCACAAAATCGTTACGCTGTCCGGTTTATGACAAAGCCACGGTGGAGAAATACACTTACTCCATAATATCTTCAAAGAATTGAGACAACACGGGTTCAGTCAGGAGGATTTGGTTAAAAATGTTTAACGATTCTTTTAATGGTTTATCATCACACGGGGATAAATGAAAAGCATTTGGGGGAAAAAGCCGTCTGGAAACGAAACGGGTCGTTCACGGAGACTGGAGCGCAAGTGTCGGAAACGTGCTGGAGGAGAGAGAGGTGTGTTGATGATGATGATGACGAAGGCTCAGTTACGTGCTTGACCTGTGATGGTCGCGTATTTAAAGCCCATCCTGAGAAGGAAGTGAAAAAACCATCTCGAGATTGGATCCAGGACACACACACAAGTCCACCAGCCTGACCCCATTCCGATCGCACTTTGTTTCGGGACAGTTTCCCGTCGTGAATTTGGCTCAGTTAGAAACTGCTGGCATTAGCTGGCAGGGAAAACACTATAAGAATGATACTGTAAAAGCCATCTGTGCAGTGGATATATGATGCATGCAGACTTTTTCCAAATCTAGTGTGCGCTGCGCTCAGCTGCTCTGCGCTCAGCTGCTCTGCTTGTGTTACTCTTTAACAGGGATGGAGTCGTCTGAAGTGGCAGTAAATGGTGTCGCATACACCGAAGACCCTTTCTCCCGACCGCTGACATCCATCGAGCCCTGGAACTATAAAGTGCTGACCGCTTTAATGGTCACGGTCACCAGTTTGTCTCTCTGTGAAAACTTCGCCGTCATGCTCGTCACGTTTAAATTCAAACAACTGCGCCAACCTTTGAATTGTGTTATTGTCAATCTATCGCTGGCTGATTTTCTCGTGTCTCTGACTGGAGGAGCAATAAGCTGTGTAACGAACTACCACGGCTACTTCTTCCTGGGCAGATGGGCGTGTGTGTTGGAGGGTTTCGCAGTCACCTTTTTCGGTAAGTGAAGGTTAATGCAAATTTCATGTGTTGCCTTTTATATTACATGCTTTGTTTTTGGTCTGACATCTTTAATATTTTAAAGACGTAAAGTAAAAAAACAGTATCGAGTTTATACTGACGAAGTTGATGGTTGAGCCACACGTATCACAGGTGTCTGATGGACAGTAAAGCAGAGCGGCTAGTAGCGAGTTATTAAAATGTATCAGTTTAAATTATTAATATTATTAAATTATATGTATAATACATATTTTTATATAAAGATATAATTTTGCCTCAGTTTGTAGATATATTTGGATTAATGTTGTATTTTTTCAGAGAATTTATTAAACAAAATATTTAAAATAATTGAAGCTGTCAATCAAATAAGTTACAGAATTGTTTTAGAAGACTCTGACATGACAGTGGAATTCTTTTGACGAGATGATCACTGACACAGAGATTTCACACATTATTGTTACAGGGTGGAAGTTGCATGTCTTTGTCATGTTATTTTTGTCATGTTATTGTTTGTTAACTAGGCTTTGTAAATCACCAGGCATTGTGGCATTGTGGTCTCTAGCGGTCCTGGCATTTGAACGTTATTTTGTAATTTGTCGGCCCCTTGGGAACATTCGTTTGAGAGGCAAACACGCAGCGCTCGGCCTGCTGTTTGTCTGGACCTTCTCCTTCATCTGGACCATCCCGCCTGTGCTGGGCTGGAGCAGCTACACTGTCAGCAAGATCGGAACCACCTGCGAACCCAACTGGTGAGACCTGACACCACTAATACAAACTCAGTCCTATAACAGTCCTGTAAACTATAACAGTTCTGCCCCTAATTTCAGAAATAAAATCTAATTTTGCACCTGAAAATACCGAACTTTCCACTCCTCCACTGAACTGATGTTTGCTCTCTACATTACAGAGAATAATTGCACCATGTTATGGCCTCATTCAACCAGTACAAAGATGCAGATCTACACTCCTAAAAATAAAGGCTCTTCACAATGATGTCATAGAAGAACCATTTTTGGTTCGCCAAGGAACCGTTTCTTTGTAGTCTAAAGAACGTTTTCCACCACAAAGAATCTCTTGTGAAACAGAACGGTTCTGCAGATGTTCTTTATGGGAACATACATGGTTCTTCTATGGCATTGTGAAACACCATTTATCACCTTTGTTAAGAGTATATACAGTTACAGTACATTATAGCTCTGCAGATTCTGGTTATTCTCTCATCTGATTTCACAAAAGGTTGATCTGAACCTCGGACAGTCCACAGGCTAACGCAAATTAAAGTTCTCAATTGTACTGCCTCTGAACATCTAACAGGAGATATATCAGGTGTGTGTTGATGGTATTGGGATGTAAGAAACCACTGCAGTGTAAGAAACTACTGTAGATGTTCCTGCTGGTCTGCAGCGAGATCCACTGTCTGCGCTCACACAGTTCTTCTGCTCAGTTCTGCTAAAGTTAAGAACTGTTGTCAGCCTCAACATTATTGAAAATCAACTTTAATAAATGTTTCAGTGAAAGATTTATGAGTATTCATTGAAATACAGTATGTGATCCACTTTGCAGGCACAATAGCAATTTTATGTTTCTAACACAGATGGCAATAGAATAAAAAAGTTAAAAATGCAGCTTTAATGTTTTAATGTCATTAAATATTTTTAATAATATTAGAATTTTAGGGCAGAATCTTTTAAAAAAACAATCAGTACTTAAACTTAAAGTTCAGAATGTCTTCATATGTAGAGGTCAACTAAACTGACATCTGTAAAACTGAGATTCAAACTCAAAACGTTTTTCAGTATATGTAGGGAAACCACGACATGGAGGTCCTCTCTGGGCAGATTTTGAACTGAATGATGTATTCATGTCAAAAATAAACCCTGTGGAGATCTTTCTGCTCTCTGTCCCTCTGCAGGTATTCCAGAAAGTTCCATGACCACACATTCATCATCACTTTCTTCATCACCTGTTTCATTCTTCCATTGGGTGTGATAATTGGCTGTTACTGCAAGCTGCTGAGGAAGCTGAGAAAGGTCAGCCCCCCCCCCCGACTCATTACAATTTTAATGCTTGTTTTTTAAAAGACAATAATTCTGAACTCAGAACAGTGGAATGTTTGAAAAGGAAATTTGGCACGATTCAGATTAAGAGGAAAAGCTAAACTTTACATTTCAACACTGTAAGTTTAGGATTAACCCCAGAGAAAATAGCTTCGTAACCAAGTAGAAAAAGCAACTGCTTAACTTGCTTCAGTCTCTCAGGCCAGTTTTGACTCACTGTCAGGCAGTAGAAAGTCTGTCAGTCACAGAATGTATTTCAGTATTTTGAGTGATGGGCCAGTTGTACCTACTGGCCTCATCAGATATAACTATGATGTCAATTATTTTGTCAACACAGATTTTGTGTCAACAGTCATTGAAACGTTTGCAGGTGTCCAACACTCATGGCAGGCTGGGTAATGCCAGGAAACCTGAGCGTCAGGTAACCCGGATGGTGGTTGTAATGATCGTGGCTTTCATGGTGGCCTGGACCCCATACGCTGCATTCTCCATCATTGTCACGGCCCACCCCAGCATTCACCTGGACCCCCGACTGGCAGCTGTTCCAGCGTTCTTCTCCAAAACCGCAGCGGTTTACAACCCCATCATCTATGTGTTTATGAACAAACAGGTACGATATCAACTGCAGTGACTGTGAAACTTGAGAAACTGAGAGACCATAATTATTTTGCTTTTACTAACTACACACAGTAAATTTGTATTTGCAGGAAATGTCTTTAATCAAAAATTTCTCTAATTCTTATTCTTAACAAAGATTCCAGAAATGTTCTGTCAAAAAATTAACAAACAAGTGATTGTTGTTTCTCACAGGTTTTAAACCAGCAGTCATTTTTAGTCAGTGCACCATAACACACAACAGCCAATCAGAACACAGCATCAGCATTCTGTAGTATCAGATCACTGCAGTAAGAGAACTATAACACAAAGCCCGAAAGAACCAGAGACCTGTAAAACTACACTATACTGTAGCAGAACAAAACTGTATCATTGAAATACTAAAGGCAAAACCAAACCGGATGTCTTTGCTCTTTTCTGGTCATGTGTGATTTAGTGGTGATGCATGTACTTTTATTTTTATCGAAAGTGAGAGGCACAACAAGCACATTTACTGTGTCCCACTTACAGATGATAAATGGGTTACTGTCGCTTTAAACCCTGTAAGGTTGCCACTGACAGAAATACACAAACTAGAAGTTCTTGCTCGTCAGCGCACAGGACAGAGTTCATGAGGAAACTCAAACTGCTGTTGTGAGATGATATCGGTTGACTGGATTTGACATGTTTGCTATATATTACTGAAATAAAATATAAATAAACAGCTCAGGTTGAGGATCAAACCTGCCTGACTCAAACAGAAAATATGATGAATTATTGAGCAGTTATGGAGATTATTTGACAAACACAGTTTGTCAGCGTGGTGTCAGTCAGACTGCTGTACTGGAGCTGTCAGGTCAGTGTCTTTGAGAAATATTCTGACATGTGGACTCTGTGCAGGACTGTAAGCAGGTTTCACTGGGACAGTGACAACAGAACAACATACTTCCTGTGCCAGAATCACATCCCTCTCATAAAGTTTGAGGAACTTTGCCTCAAGAAGTTTTGTTTACACAGTTCTTTCACTAGGTTCTAGGTCTGCATGTTGGCCTAATGAACAGTGACAGGACGATATAAGGTCAGAGAAATGGTTTGCTAATGTGGAAACAATGATTACTTTGTAATTATGACCTCATGCTGATTGCCTACATTTACCCTCATGTTACACACAGTGACACAAGGCTGTGTTGCTTTGACTGTAAGCCAAACACATTTACTGTATGATTATCCTGTAGGATCACAGCAAGAGTCTGTGCAGCGTTCATTCATTATACTCCAGACAGACTGACTGAAATATTGCCAGACATTGTTAATATTTTGTCATCTGTCTTTCACATCAGGCTCTGTAGTGTTCACACACAATCTGACTTCACACTATCACTTTGCAATAAAGTCGGGTCTTCTTGTTAAGTTAATATTCAGTGTATTGACATGCTGTGTGAGATTTCCTCATTACTGCATCGCTGCACCAGCTGCACTAACCCTAACCAGCTAAACACTAAAACTTCTGATGTGTGTCAGGACTGAATCTCTGAGTGAAAAAATTTTGTTTGTTACGTCAAATATTTCCTTTCATAATGAATGTAAGTTATAAAATGGTTTTGGGAGTGAGTCATTGAATTACAACACTTCATTCATCATCATATAATCTAATGTACATGTGGAGAGCATCACAATAGTATCCACAGCTATTAATTTACATGCAGCACGAACCCTAATATAAAGCTGTCTGGGTTTAATAAAGACTGTGTTGATATGAAGGTTTCGTTTGTTTTTTATGTGTTCTCTGCACACACAAGACAAACATACAGCAGAACTGAAAAAACAAACATTGTGCGAAATTGTTTCAGGTTGAAACTAGATGAAGATTCTCTCATATGAATTTGTGCTCAGTTCAGGAAGTGTCTGATTCATCTGCTGAGCTGCAGTGACATCAGCACCATCGAGGGAAACCTGAACCAGACCACAGAACGTGCAAGATTGACCAATGAAAGCCACACAGGAGAGATGTCTGCCATCGCCGCCCGGATTCCGGCTGCCGGCCCGTCCAAACCAGAAGATCCGCCCAGTGAATGCAGCCTGTTCGCACACATTCCCATTCCTGAGAACAAAGTATGTCCGATGTGACACTTACACACACAACACAACTTTTGTAACTAATTTGTAAATGTTAAAATGGATTTTTAATGTCCACTGGGGTCCAAATCTTTTGTTCAAATGTCCAGTCATTCATACAGTATTCAAAGGTTAACATCTATAACAGTAACAACACTTTATACTCAAAAACTACTTACAAACCAAGAAAGCTGACTAGCGACAAGCTGTTTGAAAAGTAGTTAAAACACCTAATGAAAAGCAAGTTAAAGCTACTTTATGAGGTTGAGATATATAAGCTTAAGCAATAACTAAAGATGTTTTTACTAATGGCGACGACGTTGGTGTTGCACCACCAAAAATCCCAAGTGCCAATATTGTGTGTGTAGTACTAAGAGTTTCTGACGCACAAGCAGTTCAGATCGAGCAGTTTACAGTCGTAGTGTTGATGACAGTTGATTTATTCCTCAACACTGGAAATATGTTGAAATACTGATTGTTTGGTTCTGTCAGTTTGACTATTGCAAAGCACATGAGACCTATTAATAAATGACTGAAGTTTATGTGTACACACTGTGATTCCAGACTGCAGTGTGAAAGTGAAGCAGAGGCTGTGTGTCTGTACAAAATCAATATTATAAAAACTGTTTCAGATCAATTCTGCTGTTGTCTAATGAGAGCATATAACACACTTACACACGGCTCACGTAATGAATCAAAAGAAGAGGAGGGCCATACTTCTAACCCACCCACAGTCATTTTTGTTGCTTGTTAGGACACAGTCATTTTGAAATTCTCTCTTGTATAACAAGGTGTTTTTTATTGTGTGTTTAATCTTTTGTGTTCAATATTTCACTGTAAGCCTTTTAATTAAAGCGACAGGCAACAGGGGATAAAGCTACTGTACAGCCTTACTGTACATAGTGTACATACAGCCTTACTGTACATACAGCAGTGTGAACCCATACACTTCTTGATTCACTCTAGCATGAACTACAACTTTGTCGGTTATTGATGTTTTTTTTTGGCACTGTTATTATCTGTCTGTCATCTGTCACCTGTACATGTCCTGCCTGCATATAAAATAAATCTCAGTACAGTGTTTTCCCAAAGTACCTGCTGTCCATATGAATTCTTTGTCCTAAATCTCATTTCATAAGTGAACATGACATCAAAATGAACTCTTTTCCCTTCTTAAGACCTGTTCCTGGTTCTCTAAAGAACGTCATAATTGTCTAGCAAAATGTTGTTACTTTATTCTGACATGTAATTGCCACTTTCACCATCCGACTAACTCTTGGTGAATAAACTCTTGATGGATAAAGTCTCATCATCCTATATTATATTTCATGGAATATTCAGCGTACACATTTCCACCATGTACACATACAATTCAATTCAATTTTATTTATATAGCGCTTTTTACAATGTTACATTGCTTCAAAGCAGCTGTACATAAAAAAAAGAATAGTAGTAAAAGAGCAAATGTCTGTGTATGTGTGGGATAAGACTAATACTATAGTAGGCCTATAGTATGTTTATGAACAAATAGCTGACTGAACCAATAAAGCCACAAAATTGTTAGGCAAAATACAAGCATTCCATCTTACATAAGAAAGGTATATAATAGGCTACATCATGGGACAGTGCTATAAGGGATTTGCAGTAGTACCATGAACTACACAACATGCAAAAGCAGCGTACATACATACAAACATAAAATATATACAGTAAAATATTGGACGTTTAAAATGAACAAAACCCTTGTCTAAATTAGGTCATCAGCAGTCTCCCAACAAGCAAGCCAACAGGGCAACAGTGGCAAGGAACCAAAACTCAGGGAACAAATTAAAGCTAAAGGTTGTCATGTATATAACGGTAAGATTACTAAAGAAGTCTATCAAGATTTTTTGTCTCCGGGTCATTTCATCCAGTCCCCCACCATCTGGTCTCAGAGTTTGGGTCCAGCTGACTACAGGACCTTGGGGAATGAAAGACAGACAGATTTAGTGGGTAGCCAGTACATCTGTTCTTATAGGAAATGTTCCCGATTCCGGTTTACCTAATTAATGCAGCCTAATAATAATAATTTGAGTAAAATTCATATGACTATGTGTAGGCAAGATTAAAGAGGTGGGTCTTTAGTCTAGATTTAAAAAGACAGAGTGTATCTGCCTCCTGGACAACACTGGGAACTATTCCAAAGTTTGGGTGCCAAATACGAGAAGGATCTACCACCAGCACTTGTTTTGGAAATTCTGGGTACTAACAGTTGGCCAGAACCTTCAGATTGCAGTGAACGTGAAGGACTATAATAAGAGAAGAGCTCCCTTAAGTATTGTGGAGCTAAACCATTCAGGGCCTTGTAAGTAATAATCAAGATTTTAACATTTATACGGTGCTTGATAGGCAGCCAGTGTAGAGTTGACAAAAGTGGGCTTATATTAACTCTGGCCGCTGCATTCTGAACCATCTGGAGTTTTTGGATTAGTCTTGCAGGGCAGCCACCAAGTAGGGCATTGCAGTAATCAAGTCTTGATGTCATGAATGCATAAATCAATTTTTCGGTATCTGACTTTGAGAGCATGTGTCGTAGTTTTGCTATATTTTGAAGCTGAAAAAATGCAGTTTTACAAACATTGGAAAAATGGCTTTCAAGCGATAAATTGTTATCAAAAATGACACACAGATTTTTGGCTAATGAAGCAGGCTTTATAGAGCATCCATCCAGAATAAAGCAGTGTTCTATGTTGCTCCGTGTGGAGGGTTTTTCCCCAATGAGTAGAACTTCTGTTTTATCTGAATTTAATAGTAGGTAGTTGCTAGCCATCCAAGTTTTGATATCGGCTATGAATTCTGTCAGTTTAGTGAAATTATGAGTCTCGTGGGGCCTAGAAGAAATGTATAGCTGAGTATCATCAGCATAACAATGGAATCTAACTCCATGTCTCTAGCATGTATAAGGTAAAAAGTAGGGGGTCCCCAGAACTGAGCCCTGTGGTACTCCATATTGGCATATACATACAGTGTATATACATAGTGCAAGTTGTGAAATTTAAGCCATTGTTTAGTGAAACAATCGCTAGCTTTCAATTACATGTATATCCTAAATACTCCACACTGAACGTGTCTAAAAAGATAAATTTAAAGTTTGTGCCCACTAATACTGTTTATATTTCTCAGTGCTGAAAAATTTGATTGAATATTGTTCTCAAAAACTACCAGAACTTTATCCTTATTTGACATTGTGTCTGCCTTGTGTCACTCACTCTCACTAGCCAGAGTTTGACGAGTACATTATTCTTGTCTAGAACAATCCTAAATTTCCTAACAGTCAGAACAGTCCACACTAGTACGCTTTAGTTTGAAAATGCATATTGTTTTCTCTATTTTGGCCTTCTGTTCACACTGACAGCATTTTAAATTTGAAAACACAGTTTTCACGTCGCAGTTTGGACTGTGAAAACAGAGGCTTTCGAAAACGATGCATTTTTAGTCATGTGACAGTCATGTGACCAATACAGCCAAGATGGCACATCTCCCAGCCTACATTCTTCATAGCTTTTGCTACTTTTTGCTACGTTATACTAAGTATAAATATAAAGTATATATACTTTATAAATACTTTATACTTGTACTTGCAGCAACACCTCCACACTGTCAGTCTATTTAAAAAAAAAAGATAAATGAACACCAGCCAGAAATGATGCCGGTCGAAGCATCTTACATTTAACTCATGCACAGTAGAGGGACGTTTTCAGCCGTTTGAGTGTGGATGAGCGACTTTTGGGAAACGATCGTGTGGACGTGGAGTGTTTTTAGATGAAAATACCCTTTTAAAAATGTATCTGGATTAGTGTAGATGTAGCCTCATATACTTGCAAATATCTGCCCCAAACAAAATTCTTGAACAAAGATTCATTGTCACAAAGCTCAACAATTGATAAGCTCTTCATGGTCTTTCTTAACAAGACCACTGTTTCCCTCAACACACAAATATGCAGGCTCACATGTGGAGTATAAGCACCCTCTGTTTTAAATTGTTTTCACCTAAAAATAAGGTGTCCATACAGAAACTGTCCTATTGAACTTTAATGGCTAAATGTGCAGAGAACTCTGGCTGTTTAGTGTTGATGTCTGTGCAGAATAACAGCAAAACCACTAACATCTATTTGTCACTGTTTATCATGCAGAATAAATCAGTCAGAAACTGAGATGTCATCATGCTGCCTACTGAAGATCCCCAAACTCTGTGTCATTATTTTGTGCTCAGTTTTTAACGCAGAATTGACAGTAAGAGCAGAACAGTGGTTATAAATTGGGACATGCACATAGAGGAACCTTAAAACCTTCTTTCAAATACAGTGTTGAGCGTGCCCATGACTTCCATGTGCTGCTTCAGCTAATCAAGGTTTCTGCCTCAGCAGGCTAGTGAGATTGTGTTCTTATGTCTATATGAATGTCATGGATTATAATAAGTCATGCAGGCTTATCTAATATAACTCCATTATGTAGCAATCACTTCAAACTAAACGCAAGTTCTAATTTATCGCATTTGTCAAATGCATTAGTGAAATGCAGAAGTGACTCATTTTTCTGTTTTGTTCTTAAAAATCACACAAAGGCAGTTTGGTCAATGTGTCCAAACCATTAAAAGAAATTTGAAAGCTAAATGTTGTTAAAAGAGCCCGAGGAGCACACACACTCTCACGCGCACACACACACTCTCACACACTCTCACACACACTCTCGCGCACACTCTCACGCGCGGACACACACACTCTCACGCGCGGACACACACACACTCTCGCGCGCACACTCTCACACATACTCTCACGTGCACACACACTCTCGCGCACGAGCACACTCACATTCACACACACTCGCGCACGCGCACACACACTCTTCCTCACTCTCAGCAGACAAACTGAGGGCAGATAACAACCTCAATCAGTGATGTGATCTTAAGTGAAAAACACCTTTTTAATAAAAAAATAGATGTCATGTTCTTTTAATGTGAGCGTTTTCATTTTGCAAAACAGCAAGTTACTGTCTGATTACAAATCACTGTCAGAAAACAGTGCAGTTATAATGATGAGCTGTTGTATAATGTAACTAAAGCTCTTTGGTCTGTTCTTTATAAATATGCCATGTAAACATTATACATAAATCATGATAATATACTGATAGCTGCACCTGCTGTCAGGAAGAAGAACACATGCTTTATCAGAGATCCTCACCCTGCACTGGGTGTATGAACGTACAGAGGTTCAGACACGTTGAGAGAGGACAGATGATGTCACACTGTTGACTGTCCAATGAGAAAACACTGTTGATGTTGACAGATTTACTCCAGTCTTAACAGACATTTACATTTATACATTTGGTAGACGCAACTTACAGTACATTCAAGTTATACATTTTATCAGTACATGTGTTCCCTGGGACTCGAACCCACAACCTTTGCTAGCGCAATGCTGAGCTACAGACACAACTCTCTATGCCTGCATAAAAATATTGACAAATATCTTAACAAAACAAATGACAATCTTATCTATCTAGTGCATAAAAATACTGTACTTTTGTAAAAAAGTAAAAAATAAACTGTGGTCCCATC
>JAZGTJ010015283.1:0-13494 GCA_036877575.1 Botia almorhae
AGTGTATTTTGATCCAGGTCTTCCAGTTTTCATCCTGAAAACGTTTTATTTGTAAGATGTTTAGTGTATTTTGATGCAGGTCTTCCAAGTTTTCATGCAGAACATTTTATTTTACTACGATGTTCAGAGAATTTTAATTTAGGTCTTCCTATTGTTTTCATTGTGAAAACATTATTTTTCTACTGAGATGTGCAGTGTATTTTGATGCAAGACATGTCTTGTGTTAATACTGATTTTATTCACCGCTTCTGCTGTTTTCAGTATTTTGAAATTAAATGTTTTGAAGTTATATGAACAGACACCTGTGGTTTTTACTAGTTACCATGTTACTATACAATTTCATTATGCATAATTATCATAGACTGCAGTTTAAGTAAACTTTACTAGCACCATTCGTCATATCAGTTTCAGATGAGTTAACATAACTTAATTGACCTAAGTAAAAGTGATTCAATATGAGTAAGAATTACTTTTGCTACATTAGTAAATAATACTTGATATAAAGTTAAGATGACTTAATTGACCTAAGTAAATGTCACTCGGTATCAGTAAGAATTACTTGTACTACATTAGTAAATGTTACTTAATGCGTTAAGGTTATGAAAAACTAATTGAATTAAGGCAACGAGTTTGCATAATTAAATTAAGTAAACCTAACAAATTACTTTTTACAGTGGACCCAGTATCCAGTGTGAACATAGTTTGAGGGTCTGAGGGGATGTACAGTGTGGAGACACAGAAAGTGGAGAATGTGGGGTGTCTGCTCTGGCACCAGGCCCCTGCTTCTGAATTCTCCACTGCTCCATAGCCTGGGGTTTCAGTAATACCTGGCTAATGAAAAGGGCTGTATCTATATCTATTATAGCTGTTATTTTGTGTCTCTGTTGTTATGAGAAAAATAAGACAAAAGGATTGAAGTCTGACTGAAGACTGAAGTCTGAAGAATGAAGTCTTTATTGTAGTGTGGCAGTGACAAAGTAGCCACTGTCATTACAATGCTATAACTGACTCATGTTTTTGTGGTTTGTTCACCTCTATTCTATAGCAACAACGAATGTGCAGCCTGTGATTTTTTTATCATGTTAAATATACAGTATATCAATCAATGTTATGACAGTAAATCATGACAATAAATCATCTAACATGAATGATTTTTTTCCTACAGTGTCACAGAAAAGCATTCTCTTGCACAGATCCACAAACACTTCATGTAAAGCTCTGCTTCTAAAAAACACAGAAAACTGTTTAGACTTTTATTTTATCAGAGCACAGCACACACTGCAAGAGCCCACACCCCTGCCTCTGTGCTTTGGAACTTTTTTCCAGTGCCGGTGGCTTAACATCCCAGGCACCTATCGTCTTCATGGCACCATCTGAATGTTTCCTTTGTTTGAAAAAACAGTTCCTTTGACTTACAGCACGCACAGACAGAGACACATGCACATTCACGTATATACACCCACAAAATATTGAGGCTTAACTTGAAGAGGAGGAAGTAGATGTAGAGCATGAAAACATTATATGAAAATGTCTCAGATGTTTAGGAAAATTGATCATGCAAGAAAAATAAATTGGAGAAATTATATTTTATATGCCTGAGTTTGTGGAAAACTATTACGTTGAAATGTTAAACCATGTCCAACTATGCACATTAGATAGAGGTTATATTGTATATTAGCAAAAAAAAAACATTTGTTTTCTCAGCAGCCTGTTTTTTTCTGGATGTGCTTTATCTAGATCATTAAATGTTTCATAAACATGTTACATAAAGCACTGAAAAAGTTTTACATGGAGGCTTGTTGGTTGTTTTTTTAATTTGCTGTAATTTTCCCAAGATGAATTTTAGTTTCTCCCATGGTTTCTTCCTATCCACTATAACTTCTTAGCTACTCTTGCCACTCTTGTCTTTGGCTTTTGTAAAGTTGCTTTGGAACAATGTGAATTGTGAAGTGTACATATAAATTGAATTGAAACTTAAATTTCAATTAATTTCCTTATTGAAATACAAGACCTGTTTTGAAAGTGCCTGGTAAGCATGATTTTCATTTACTCAAAGTATACACTATTTCATAAATTTGTTTTAGAATGTTAATGTAGATTAATTTATGTAACTTACAATTGACCATAAGGTAGGTTCAAATGTTTAGATCAATTGTTTCTGCCATTAAAGCCAAGACATGTCATCTATCCAACTCCACTCATATATAATTATGAAGTCATGACAAGTTAATGGAGATAGCTGACCAGATGTCCTCAGCTGCTGGTTTTGTTATTACACTGGCAGTGTAAAAAACAAAGGTTTCTATCCGTCAGTATAGATTTTAAGAAAAAGATGCCTGTATACAGTATGTCATTGTGTATTGCTGTGAGATAAATTATTTTTACAGTAGAGGTCAGACAGAATGCAGTGTTTTGGACTATAAGAGAGTGACAGAATAATTGACCAGTCTGTGTAGCTCTTCTTTTACAATCTTTCTGATTCAAATGCCAACAGATCTAATCTGAATATTCTAATTTAGTCTTCGTCGTTGTTTATTCATTTAGATCATTTCTCTTTTGCAACAAGACAAATGATGAGTGCAGTGGGTGATAGACATTTTAACTGTTTACACCTCTCTTTTACTCTGTCTCACACAGACATACCCAAAACTTGTTCTCTGTTGAATCATTATATTTTTATCAATATATCATTATATTTATAGTAGATCTAAGCCTTTACCCCAAGTTCAGTGGTTTGGGGCTGAATCATATGTGAATGTGTGTGTGAGTGCAAGAGAGAGAGACATAGCGAGAGAGCAAAAGAGAGATGAAAAAATCTGGCTAAATCTTATTTCCAGGCCTGCAGTTATGTTATGTTACACTTGGGCAGTGATTTCAAAAGAATAACTCTGTTTTGTGATGGCTGCAATTTACAACATGGCTGTTTTATGGCAGTTGGTTTAGCTGTTATTGTTGTATTGGACACAAGCAATAGTGACTCAATGGAACCAATTAAAAAGGCCACTTGGTTCTCTTTAGAAAAAGTGTGTTGCTGTTGAGGTATAATTCCTAACCTCTTTAGTGTTGTAAGGAAATTATTCTCTTGTCATTCGTTTATGTCATTTGGTGATCTATATAACTTGGAATTAATCACCATAACACAGCCCTTAATGTCTGAAAATGCAAATCACTTGCATTCAAACACATCAATTACATGAATTACACCAACCCACAACAGTAACGGTGGCTTCTTATGTAATATGTTATTACCTTATTTGCCAAATAAGGGTTGCCAAATACTGCCAGGTCTTTCCTTCAAAAATTATCTTTCATCTCATGGGACAGCTTGGTTGGAGAAAGGTTATGGAAATAGGTTAAGTATGAATAAAAATAAGCATTAAGTTTTAACAAGGCCTCATTCAGCAGTGTCAAGATGTTTTATTTTTCTGGAGCTAAGAAGGGAGAAAGTCATCAGCCTGGAGTAACACAGCTCTGACTATGGGCTGAGTCTCTACTGGGTCAAGGTTTTCACATCCACATATGATTTTGATCTGAATCTGGCAAAAAGATGACAAGAAATGGAGAAAAGAAAAAAGTAAAGAAAGTGGCTGTCATAGTATCTCCAGGCAACAAACTGATCTTTGTACAGGTCCTAGATTTGTTATTCATGATATTTTATGCTGTTGTTTCATTTTCCAAAATTAGAAAAAAACTGCTGAAAGTGATAGGAGAAATTAAAAAGCCATTGTCTTACCTTTTTACTTGCGCTCTTGGTATAAGTATTGGTATGATGGTGCAGGGGCAATGTTTTTTTTTTCTTTTTTTTGAATTTGCGTGGGGTGTTACTGGTTTTTTTTGCGGACTCTGCAGGGGGGCACATAGTAATGATCATAAACTTTGATTGGCTGAGCCTATTGTTGTCCCAGGGTCATCATAAAAAATTTTGGTCTCAGTACAGCTAGGACTTGGCAAAATCAGGACGTCCGTGTCTAGTATGCATTCTGTGTATTAATATGGACTGTACTGAGAATTTCCGAAAATCTGAGCCACTGTTTTCTTTGGAGGTAGGCAGAAGGTGAAAAAAGGCTGATCCAAACAGAACATTAGATTAGATTAGATTCAACTTTATTGTCATTACACATGTATGAATACAGGGTAACGAAATGCAGTTTAGCATCTAATCAGAAGTGCAAATAGCAGAAAGTGCAATATACAGAGTGTGCCATGTTATGAATTATGTACAATAAATAAATTAAAGGCAGTTATATAGATGTTCTATGAAACATGGATGTTTAATATGTTCAATAACATGGATGCTATTCTACCTGAAAAGCACCTTGGAGAACTGGTAGGGTGTTTTGCCTGCTACAGCACTCTTCCCCCAGAGGCAGATAATTAATGCTCTGATGATTCCTGTGAGCTTCCCTTTGGTGAACCCTGGATATCTATTTTCTAATTCAGCCTGGGGCCCAATGGAGAGGCACAGCATTTGGATCTGTCATTTGCAGCTGCCCCTTCAGTTAGCTGGATTTCAGATCATCATATGTAGCTATTGCCTTTGGCAAACCCATATGCGTATCTCTACATGGTCTAGTTTCCCTGTTGGTAAACCTGTATCTTTCCCTAGATGGAACTATCTCTGTCATGGCCTTTAAGCGGGGATGCTAGCCCTTCGGTAGTCCTCCACTTATAGGCATAATGTAAGCTGGGATGCTAGCCCTTCAGTAGTCTTCTACTTATAGGCATAATTTAATGTGGTACTTCCTAGTCTATCTAGATTTCCACATTTGACCTCACCCTTATAAGGTTGTGGTTCACTGTCTCAATGCCTTTGGCTAGCAGACTCATGGTGCAATAATCTTTTGGAAGCTTATTCTCCGTTTCTTTTGGCATGGTAACCTCCGCTTCCTGATGGGGGAAATGAGACGTTGTGTTAGAACGAGTGTTAGATCTATGTTGGATTATTACATTAAGATTTCCTCAAATTAACACAAATAATAGTGGAAAATAGAATAATGCGTTAACATTTTAGCAAAACTTGTCTATGAATAAAATTTATTTTTGGTGAAAAATGCTTTACACTCATTCATTTAGCAGACTATTTCAAATCAAAGACGTACAAATGAGGAAACATGCAATTCTAAGTTTATACTGTAGTATGAGCTTGATTAAAACAAGCTAGAGCAAGTGAAAAGCAGAGGGATCCTTTGATTGCAGGTAAAAGTGGGCTGGACATTCTTTACAACAGAAGCTGTAACTTAAATTATTCTTTATTAAATTATGCAGTGGTTTTATCCGATTCTAAATTCTCTGATGTAAATGACACTAAATAATGCAAACAATGTTATTTTTTAATTTCAATGCAAGTGAACATCATAGACTAAGAATATATCTTGAAAACATGCAGAGAACAATGAGAGACAGAGGTAAACAGGAGATTGGTGTTGTAATTACAGTGTAGCCACAGTATAAATTAATTCAGTCAAGTTAATCAATATGGGTTTTATTTTATAAGTCACAAAAGTTATGTTTTTAAGTACATAAAAATTAGCATGTGAATTTAGCTACTTTAGCATGTGGTTTATCGACTGCCAAGTGCATATACCCACTTCTGAAAGGAAAACGGGCCTGTTCCACAGAGAGACATCCTCTGATGCAATGTGGAGCTCTTAATACAACAAACCCACACAACCACTTAAACAACGATAAACAAAACTTTGGTGACTGGTAATCTGATGGTGAGCGCAATCTTCCAAGATTGACCCAGAGTAGTCTGTCATGCTTCTGGTTTGTTTTCATTTAGGAGAAATAGTAAGAAAATAAGAGCGGTGGGGGTGTTTGGACCAGAAACTTCAGTTGGTTCTTGAAATCACACTGAATAGAAATGTTGCACTAACCAACATCATACTGGTTTGGGAATGATGACGATCGAAATAAGGTGTGCGCAGGTCATGACGTAGTTTTAGGTGTCTTTCATGATGTGTAAAAACCATGAAAGAAAAGCAACTTAAAAATGAAGCTGTGGCTTTGAGTTTTCAGTGTTATATAACAGATAGTTAATGTTCTATGGGCCTTTTATGTGTTTGTTAAGGAGTACCATGACATCACAGGTCATATCAGGGTCAGTAGAGCAAATTTACAGAGTTGGCTTAATTGTAATGGTGATGTTTCGCATTACATCGTTGCTTTAGACTAATGTACCATTGTCAATTCAAATTCACTCCTGCTTACTCACACTTACGTGCACATAATGATACTGCAGAGCATTTTCTTTATGTAAATCATTTAAACATTACATTTACATTTAGTCATTTGGCAGACGCTTTAATCCAAAGCGACTTACATTGCATTATACTACACATTGATCACTATACATTGAGTATGTGCAATCCCTGGGATCGGACCCATGACCTTGGCGTTGTTAACGCCATGCTCTAACCACTGAGCTACAGGAAAGAAACATCATGCATTATCATGCATCAAGATATTGATGTGTAGATATACAGCAAGATATACTGTATGCATTTATTTTTAGAACAAATTGTCTTCAGAATGCTGTGCATTTCACTGCATTGTTCTGAATTATGACAGAATGTCTTTGTTGTTTATTTTGCTGTTGAGTAAAGTGGCTTTGGTTACTGTTTATTTTTTCATATAATTACAAGTGGAGAGGGTTCTTTTCAGTTGGTGAAAGAACGCAGGGAATGAAGAAAGAGACTTGGGGCAGCATAATAAAATTAAGAAATGTCACATTTCCAGCTTGCAACAATCCATGGAACACACAAACATACTGAAAGGGAGGGATGTGCAAAACTTCAATATACACTATCAATTAGATTTTGCCCAGATTTTAATTTAATTAAGAATTTGATGTTGGAGATCTCAGTGTCATGATGAGTCAGAAACACTAGGATCCATGTGCAGCGTTTTATTCAGCGTAGTCAAACAGGCAGGGGTCAACAACTGGCAAACAGAGACAAGGCAAGGCAAAAACAAGGAACAGGCAATGGTCGAGGCAGGCAGATAACAATCACAAAATACAAAAACAGTCCAACGATAAACAATCCAAAAGTCAAACACAATACTAATCAAAATGCAAATGGTCTGGTGGCGCGGATCAGGCGGAGCAGGAGCCTCCTCTGTGACATTCAGATCTCAGAAGCTATCATGGCAAATCTAAATACATTTTGCAACATTGTTGAGATCTTTTCTGATAATCCAGAGGGTACATGTGAGATAAGTGTGATTTATCAAGCAAACATCTCTATTTGCTCTCATTTCTGCTTCTCTCTCTTTTTGCTTTCATTTCTGTCTAATGTATCTCATTTTTGGTTTTCCTTCCTGTGAATGTGGACTCAGAACTCATGAACCACACCAATTTCCAACTATACTGTTCCTGGTCTATGTAGAAGATAGCTTTGTTCACAAGGAATAAATGTTTAAAAGATATACAGATAAATAAAAAATCTCAAAGAATACCTTAATTTAATGTCATTATGTTTCTATTTACTTTTTATGTATTTACTTTGGAAAAAATGCTCTGTTATGTTTTGTCTGAGACATTCTCCCTGCAGGTTGTCGCCATGCCGGGAGAAGACACTGGAAACATGCCATAGCACTTATATCATTCCTGACGACTGTTTGAAAACAATGTGGAGGAACATGCTGCCACAGCACATTGTATGCATTCAGACATCCTAAAGTTTCGTCTTTCACTCTTTCTCCATTATTAGGTTCACAAAGATGTCTTTCTTTTCATGGAGTAATTTTAGGAGGTAAATGGCACCAGACAAACTCCTAAAACTTTTTTGTGCAGGCTTCAAGTGAAAAAGGCAAGTTGACTCATAAAGGAATCATAATAAATTTATGCTGAAGGTCAAAAAAGTTCAACAGACAATCTGAAACCCCATGGCATGAACACGGAAACAAAGAAGCTTTGAGAGGTATTTTATATTATGTGCATTGGCAGTGCCAAATGTAACGGTTTATGGAAGGATTACTAAAGTCACCAGATCTAAACATCTTTTAAAAGCACCATAGAGTGAAGCTTTACTGTGTATTATGTACGGGCTTGCTATCTTCCCTCTCTCTCTTCTCTCTTTATATTTCTGTGAGAGGAAACTGTACAAATAAGCTATTTTACAGAGTACAATTTATTTGAATGAATTAAAAAAACAAAGGAACTGGCAACAACACATGCTTTCTTGAACACAATATACAACACAGATGGGGAAATTCACAAAGAATGAACTGTGTCCACTGACACCACTGTTTATTTGAACACACTGTTTACTTTGATTTAGCTCCTAATTATGCAAATCAGGCAACACTTCAAATAAGCACACAACAGCTGTACTGAAACTAGTTTGCATGCAGTTGAGAATGAATAATACAGTGAAGAATACAGCAGAGATTCGTGTTCTGGCATATTTCACCAGGACTGTTCAGCATCACATCAGCACTGAAATCTAGGCCCTGTGATTCTACAAAACAAACAAAGTTCACTGAACTACATCACACATCTGGATAAATGCTCAGTTATAGTGCTTTTCTTCATTATTTGGTGAACAACTGTTGCCATGATCAACAGAATATGTATACATTTGTTGGTGCAGCAATGTTCATTAACACCTGGCTAAACTGAATTGTGGATTGTTAGTAAATGACTATGGCACAACTGTTTTGTAAACTTGCTGAGAAAGTTTTTCTGTCATTGAACCCTGAATGATAGTTTGGATAGTTTGTAGATTTCTTGAATACCATCATCTTATATAGACTCGTATAGGTTGCAACCGCTTTTCTGCTCTTCCAAGGCCTTCATTGTACTGGTCAAGCTCCAGGCTCAATATTTTCTCTTATATCATTCTGAATCAGGATGCATGTCCGCCAGACTTCTGTCTTGCAGAAGAAGGATGACGTGGGTTTAAAGTCAAACATACCACACTGTCCAATGCATATATATTTAGGGGCTTTAGCGACCCATGCAGTGTGAACTCAAGGGCAATGGCCCTTGAACATAGTAATGAACATAGTGGTTTAGGGCTGTGATCCGGAAAATATGTGGTGAAGTAAAGAGGAAACTGGGGATTTTAATCTGGAAAGAACTGTGAAAGACTTGGACTCACAGAGAACACTGGGGGACCGGAAATGACTGTATGGTTTTATTAAGGCAGCAAAAATAGTACATTTTGAAGTTTAGCTCCTGTGAGGATGCCAAATGGCATGCACCTCTGAGGTCTAGTGCATGAAATACAGCACAATTAAAATGTCTCTAAATGTGCTTAATTGTAAAGCATAGTAGACAGTTGTTGAAGTGTCAAGGTGAATTACCTTTTCTTAATTAAATGTACTAACAAAAAAGGCCCTTGATTTAAATGTTTTAGCCATGCAAAAACCTCTGAACATTTTAGCACATAGTTTACAAGGCATAACATTATTTGAATAATGTCTTGGTTACGTATTCCCCCCTTGTTCCTTTGATCTTTATAAAAAGTCCAATGAAAATTAGTGAGTAGAATTTGCATTGCAGTCTCCACCTCAAATATCCCAGTACATGAGGAAGCTGGTGTGAATCATCACTCAAATTTTTTACTGTTAGTCTCTCAACAGTGTGTCGATAACCACATTAGGGGTCTGTATTCGAAGTGCAACAGGAGCTGAACTTCAATAAAAGCTAAGTGTAGCAAGCACTTGGCCTCGCCATAACCTTCCAGGTTCAGGCGTAAGGTACCTCCCTTCCACCTGTAGGAAGCAAGCACTTACTAAGCGGTGGCCAACTGCTAAGCATAAAAGCTCTGTCAGTGTCCCCCTTCTAAGAAGGGCAAATTACTATAGAGCCCACATCCTATCAGTCATAGGTACCATGTGGTGGATGCAACATATTGACATACCTGAAAGGTAGTACACATATGGAAACCTACTGGGAAGGACTCTATCACCCGAGAGAATGGCTAGTCGTAGTAGCAGATGAATTCTACTGAGGGTAGACACAGGGTTTCTCCATGAGGGAAACCTGTCTGTGAACAATACAACACATGGGGTTTCCCAAAGGAAGGGAATCCATATGTATGGAGCATACACCGGCTTACCTGGAAAAAAACATATACACATGTATCAGACCTGATGTCGTCCTCTGCCGAGTTGTCCACCAAAGGTGCTAAAAATTACCTTTAAGATGTGACATGTCAGAAGACATTATCTGAACAGGAAAGGCAGAAGTTATTACCTAAGTGAGGGGAAACAGGTGCAAGCTGTACACTCACAGTTTCTACAGATTTCTGCCAGTGAGGCACCCCTTGCCAGTGTCCATGAAGACGCAACTCTCCTTGTGAAAGATGCCCTTATTCCCAGTGGGTGTGGCAGATCTTGTGATTGGTAGGCCAATGGTCTCCAAAATCCAATAGGCTAACCTCTGTTTGGAGACAGTCTTTGCCTTCTACCGACCTCCTAAGCAGACAAAGAGCTATTCATAGCGCTTGAAGCTCTCTGTGCATTCCAAGTATAATCATAACTAGTACAAAAGTAACAGTGTTTTACCTCTCATGTTTCCATTTGACCTTTAGGATGAGACTTTTGGATGTGTCTTATGGAACTAACCTTCTGTGGGTATAACCTCGTAACCTTTTCTGAACTTCTGCTGAACCTTAACCGTTTTTGCAGACAATCACATGATCATATTTTTCCGATAAAAACTATAAGTAATGTACGCATGGATAGGGCTGAGGCCTCTTCCCTCAAAGGGAGTGCTTACAAGTTCACCACCTGGTCCCAAAACGGAGTAATGGGAACCTTGGGCATGTAACCTAGCGATGGTCTTAACATGATGTGAGAATACCCGGGCCCAAACTCCAGGCAACCATTGATGACAGAGTGCCTGTAGATCCCCTACCTTCTTAATAGATGTGAGCGATAGGATGCTGAAGTAGGTCTCTCTGAGGGTCTCAAATGAAGTGCCCATAGGTCCTCAAGACCACTGAGAGGGAATGAGGTGTAGTCTAGGAGGGTTTAATCTCTTGGAATGTGAGTGACTTGCAGGGACTTTATCCACTGCTTACTCCAAAGAGGTAGATAGCAGAAAGGACCGCACACTGCCTTGGCAGTTGATGTAGGCCAGTGCCCCTGTGTTGTCCGTCCAGACTAACACATGCTTGCCCTGGATCAATGGTGAAAACCTCCACAGAGTTTGCAGGAGGGGCTGCAGGAGGATGAGTTTGATGAGAAGCAAACTAAATCTGGCCTGTAGGTGGGTAGATCACGGCAAGATGATAGTTGGTGAAACAGTTGATAGATGGCCTTAGCCTGCTTCCCCACCTCGAAGAATTGCTGTGCAAATTCCTTAACAGTGTTGCCAAACATGTCCGCTTGGAAGATTGATGCATCAAGAAAGTGAACTCTCTTTGCAGACCCACTGTGGGAGCTGTTTTATGAATGGAAATGTGCCCTATATATCCAGCAGGAAGAATATTGAAGAGTTTTTTTACATGCATCCTAACAAACAGAAAAAACATCTGCCAGCTCTGAAGAACAAGTCTGAGTGAATAATGCATTCCAGCTCCCTTATATACCCAGGTATCTGAAAGGGTATAGAAAGGGAACTTTAACAACATACAGCATAACAATACCTTTCAAGGGAAGACCTGGTGCACAAACTGCGGTAACTCAACAGGGCTATTTGTTTCTGCACAGCAGAATAATTCAGCACTTCAGAAACACTTGCAGTAAGTGGGTCCCAGAGGAGCACTGAAAGCCCCACCATTCTCCCTTTCATCTCTTCATACATGAACTACATGAATTCCATAAACAAATGAATTTTGTAGTTTGCATCAGTGGATATTATTGTCAGCTGTTTAACATTTATATAAAGAAAACAGTCATGAATATTACAAATTTGCTACATAAATTGCACTCTTTCACAGTTAAAACTGAAGCAGAGAGTGCCGTGCTAAAAATCACCCTCAGCATCTGTAAACAGTAACACCTTTGGTCCACCTTCTTTTCTTTGGCCAGTGGACCAACTCCTGCTGTTAGTTCACTAACCAGATCAGAGATTAGTTATAAAGCATCAAAATACAGTTCAGCTTTTTAAACAATTATTTTCACAACTTTAATTTTTGGGGACCTCAATGTTAGGTACAGCCATGCCCCCAGTCATTTTAAAGAGGACTGTAAATCTTCCTTGCGAGGGTGCAAGGTCAGTTACTGGTCTCCTCATCAGGGTCATAAACGTTTATTAATGCACTGGCAACTTCAACTTTAGGTTTTTATATGTAAATCCATTGAGACCAATGGAGAGGGTGAATATTATAGATAAAGGATGTTCAGCCTTTAGGGAATTTACCCTTACAATACCAATTCCATGAATATTACAATATTACCACATTACTATAATTTTATTATACTGCAACAATGAATACTTCTCTTTACGTAAGTTCAACACAAAACATCATCAACATCCTTAAAAATATCAAGCACATTTAGGACTTTACCCTAAATGTCAGAAGGTGGAGGTATTTTCTGCCTGTATTGAATGTTCAGTCTGACTTCAAAATGACTAAGTCTGACAGTTTAACATAAGCTTTATAGTATATTAAATAATTTCATCGATAAACAAGCACATTATAAAGATGTCATACTTGTGGGTTATTCATTCTACCCAAATGTTGTACTCCATGCATTTCCATCGATCAGGTCAAGTTTTTAGAAAGACCCTAAACCTATTTTTTCAATTACAGACAGTAGACATGAATGTTACTGCTTTGAATGAGCCATCAACACCAAAGTTTGACCAGTGTGATCGCTCTGAACAATGCCTGGGCACGGTTCGTTTTTTTGTTTTGATTTTTTTATCTTGTGATTGGGCCAAAGCATGGAACAGCTAATATACACCTGTAGCCCCCTTATCACTTTGTCACTGGACTGATAAAGGCCTAAGTTCGAAATACTAATTGATCCTCTGTCTAGCTGTTCTCTGATGACAATGTATTACTAATGGATTACTTGTTAAATTACAATCACTTCAAATACTCACTATCCAGTTAAATAAGGAAAAGGGAAATGATTAATGAACACAAGACGCTACACTATAAAATAAGGGCTTTCAAATTATATTGTAATGTATGGCCATAGGCAGAAGTCAAAAATGTTATGTAAATGTAGTGTTTTAACAATAAAATGAAATCAATAAATAAAAAAGGAAAGAAAATACAATTCAGAAAAATATAGCAATTGTCACGGGTGAAGAATCACACGACACAGCAAGCTGTGAAAAGGGATCCCCGGAGGGCGTGTTTATTTACAAACAGGGGTGTGAGGTGCGTGTGGGTGGCAGCCGGTGCGGCTGGTGCGGCAGGTGCGGCTGGCGATGCCGGTGCGCGGTGGCCGGTGTGGCTGGCGCGGCCGGTGAGGTGCGTGGGGCCGGTGGTGTTCGTGCTCTGTGTTGTCCGGTGTCGTGGGAGCGGGTGTCCGTGGCGCTCTTAACGAGGTGCGGTCACTCGCTGCTCTCTGTATACACGGGGG
>JAZGTJ010015285.1:0-13494 GCA_036877575.1 Botia almorhae
ATTTACTATGACTGACCAAAAGACCATTTCTGAGTTTATTGCTGTTTTAATATATAATATATATGAATCTGATCTGCTCTTGTGAGTACGGGAGAAGCAAGTAACTTCCTGTTGATTTGAGATATATTTAGCACATGACTATGAGCTATGCCATTACATAATGCATTACAGTAATTAATATTTACAAATATTAGATATCCATAAATCACCCTCTTTTCTTTAGGGCTTCAATGCGCCGTGGTTAATGCTGATGCATCATGAAAACAGTGACCAGGCAGAACATTCCCAGTTGCATTACCAAAGTGTTTGCCTCAAACATATTTAAATAACATGAGCCTCAGTCTGGCTGTCTGGGATCACTGATGATGTCATGCCTTTTCTGTACAGATATTACTACGGGTTGCATATGTACATACCGATGAATACTGATCAAAGACCAAAGTAAAACAGTCATTTAGAGAGATAAACACTGGTGTGCTACCTGCCTGTACGAATGCTTGTATGAGACCCATTATTATGCCACAGTGCATTCACTGAACCACACAAAGAATTGTTAACTGCTAAACATGACAGCTCGCGTCCCTGCTGGGTTATCTCACTGAGACCATTTGTCATCATTTCAAAAATGCCATTATCTCTGTTAACCCCGTTCAGCCTCTCATAGTTGACCATATGCCCTGCTTTGATTGATGGCGGTAACTAACGCAAGCTAAATGTTTTGACTATGTCAGATCTGAGCTTCAGACCTGTTACATTTATGTGAGAGATTGTGTGGTCTGTGGTTTCATACTAATAAATGTATACACAGACACACCCTCATACACTATTTAGGGACTGCATGCCTTTTGTAGATCACTTATTAGCTGTGTGAAATGCAACATGCCAAATAAATATCTTTGCCCTACAGAGAAAATTTGGCATATTTATATGAAACTGTTACTATAAACTATGTACATTTTTAAAATGTCTTACTCACTTTGACACTTGATAACAGCTGCAGTTGATTTAAATGTGCAAAATAAAAATATTGAAAAATACTATAATATATGAACATTTAATGACGAAAGTCAAGGTGATTAAAAATACATATACATATGCGCATGTATTATTTCATTATCTGTTAACTAGTTTATTTATGGTCATGACAAAAGTAGGAATACCTCAGAAAACAATTTGTGGATCCATCTTAACAGATCTGCCTGTGGTACAGACGTCTCTTAGCAACCAGAGTATGAAGTCTGTTATTATCTTGTATTATCTATCATCTTTTGCATTATACCGTATCTTTAACTCAAAACTTTCTCAACACCACCTTTCACACAAAGCCTTTCATATCCACAGCTGACAGCCAAATCGATAAGCCCGCTGCATATTAATACATGCATTGCTCTATTTTAAGCATCCTTTCAGCTCAGCCAACGTTCATACTGTGCAGCCCCACAATAGACAGACAGATGCATAACTTATACAGTCTATTTGAAAGCATGCTGGGTACAGCAGTGGCTGTCTCCTTTAATGCAGAAGGCTATTAAACTGGCCTCGGCAGGGGGACACATCATTGCAGCCCTGCTGACTGATAAAACAGCAGTGGCTTCCCTCCCCGCACCTGCCAAACATGTTGGGTCAATCTTTCACAGGTCAATTCACCAGCAATGTAAACATCATCTATTTTATAGTTATTTACTATTAACAAAATGGGTTGTGTAAAGATTAAAGACTTGCATCCAGATTTTTTGAGAGTACACCTTTAAAAAACTGAAAACAATCAAACAAACAGCAGATAAACAAACAAACAGCATCTCACATACTAACGCAATCTAATAATTTACTGTGTATGTTGCTAACAGCACTACAATTATAATGATGAAATCAAAAACAATATTCATTTTTGAAATATCCTTTTGGTACGCTCTGAAAGAAACGAAATGTTTTAAAACACGGATGTCTGCTATAGTTTCCAGACAAAACACACCCATTCCAACAAAATTCATTCATTTTTCAAATGTTTTATGTTTAAACTGGAAAACTTTTTGTGTTGTTTCGTCTGAGGACGGCTACGGTACGCAGTTGTGGTCTTATCTGACTCAACAATAGAAGTAAATTGATTTTTTGGGTGTTTTGCATTCTGTATTAGGGAATTTAGACCCATCAAGCGAAACGCTAATATAAACTGGCAGAATACGGAGATCAATCATATATGACGTAAAAGTTCACCCCACAGACTCAAACTCACAGATTAAACTTTCAATTTTCACATGCACTCCATCGACCCAATAAGTCGCTCGCCAGCGGATCAATAACCGAGTATTTTTAACTCACCCGTAGAGCCGCAGATGCTGGAGATCATCAGCATCAGGGTCCCTATGACACCAAGAGCCATTTGGCTGGCTTCCAACGGCGAACTCACTTTTACGGCATGAGTATACTTGATTTAAACAAAAGGCAAAAATCACAAAGAAATATTCTCGCTTGGAACATGTCAGACGAGACTACTTGAATCCATGTGATTAATAAAGGGAAAAAATACTTTACATCGCACTTGAACTGCGCTCTTGGGAATGTCCAACGCACGGCATTACGATAAAGTGTCTGTATTGTCCAATCTGAAATGCGCGCATCTTTGTATATGGGACGACACGCTGTCTCTGTTGTCCAACTAGTTTTCGCTGAGCTTTGACTGCGGTATAGTCATTTCATAGGCTGTTTTATCCGTTGAGCTCATTGGCGTATGAGCAAACGTGCGCTATTAGCGGCGCTCTGCAGAATGAAGCGCTTGAAGCTTCACCAGTCAGTCCACTACAGACCACAGCGCACCAAACAAATCTTAAAGCGACAGCTTAATATCGCAGTATCTGTCAGGGGTATTCACTACGTATTACTTCCCCAAAAGGCTGAATTACGTATTACTCGCCTTTATGCTATATGCCAGCAAAAGTTTTACATCTAAACACATCTACGCTAATAAATAAATGCCTTTTACCCTCGTTTTCTCTTTGTTTCTTTGTGTTTATGTTTTTGTGTCATACCCATGCACCTTTACCTCAAATATCAGCAGGCTCTGCCTTTTAACAAATTACAGTTTATTCTGTAGAAACATGATTATTGCTTTGACTGTCTAGCTGGCTTTTATCAGTTATGCACTTCTGATAAACAGATACGTGGCTCTATTTTACAACAAACCCATTAGGCAGACGTTTATATTTGTATTTCCAATACAATCAGACCTCATTATTGATTGGTCCTCTTAAGATTTACTGCTGACCCTCTCTGGGACCTTCCGTAAGCCATGTGCCGTTTTTCTTCGCCGTATTGACTTTGTGTCTGTTGTGAAAGACTGCCATTATTGAAGTGAGAAGCGAACATTTGTCTTTCTTTGAAACTCAAAGTGGGCAGAGAATCAGAGAACACACAACGGTTGTGAGCTCAGAGGAAACCAACTGTGCAACAAATTGAAATTCTCCTCACCTCGCTGGAGAAATTGCGGTGAGTAATAGCAAACAATGTCTGAGAGGTCCAAACGAAAACCTTTATCAAGATCTCACTGCATCAGTAACAAGTATTTTGAAAGCATGAATTTAAGGGAGCCCACAGTGGATTTACGCCCTTTTGCTTGCATCAGTAAGACAGCCCTGTCAATATCCTAAAAGCAATGCTTTATCTATTTGCCTCACTCTGATAACACAGCATCCTTAAATAAAATAGTTAATTAATAATAATTTTATTGATTAACCCTTATTATTAATACATATTATTATAAATAACAGATAGAGAAATGCAAATCTACTGTGATTCTTTTTGCTGATTCCCAACAAGCTTATGCTTGTTGACGTGTGTCATTAACACGCACCTGCATGTCAAAGTAGGATGTCAGCTATCATCGCTTTGCAGATGACACAAAATGATGTGTTTAGACACATTTGGAGCAGTGCTGCCCCAAACAAATGATCATCCTTCTATCCTGTAATCAAGAAGAGGGTGAGTCATAATATCCTATGCCGCTGAAACTGTGGTTCCTTAACCTTATGTGTGGCTCATGTCAATAATATAACACACAAGAACTGTGTCAAAGAAACATACAATCTCTGTTAATCTATTTATCACCTTAAAGGTTTTTTCTTATTGTTTTTAATGGATGTATCAGGTTTTCTCTTTTTCATAAATTTAAAACACCTACATAAGCCTAAAACAGCTCCTAATCTTCAGTAAAGGACTTTGGATTTGCTTTGAGAAACTGGAAACCATTGACCCATATTCTATTTATACCTCAGGTAGGCAATTGTAAGTCATTTCCACATGGACACATAATTGTTCACAACAATGTGTTATTGCGTCGCCGATAATTGTAAAAACTATACATAGCAAGATACAGTACATATATACGGTCAGAAACGAAAGGCAGAAAGCAATAGTAAGCCCAGGGGTCAAGGAAAGGGCATCTGTTATTATCTTCTCTTTAAACAACAGCATGTGATCGCAAACATTGATTCATCTCGGCTCCTTTACAAAAACAGTAGCTGATGGCTGTACTGTAGAACACTTGGCACAAATACTGCTGAGTACTTTTGATTAGACCGAGCGCCTGCAGAGATGTTTCCATGTAGTTGTGTAAACACATGCGGAGAAAACAACAGAAGCAACTACACTAAAAATAACAACAATCACAGAGACCAAAAACACTTATTTGTGTTCTTGATGGCCTAAGTTGGCCTATGGCCCATGTTTCTGTTATTTCCTGTCCACAGTTCCTGTTAGTGGCATGGCAGTGCCATATGGCTCTGACTCTGAGTTCTGTGTGATTCAGGGAAGGGGTGGGAGAGATGAGGGACAGAAGCACAGACTGTGTGGGTCACTTCAGGGCAGTGTGAACTTTTCATAACAAAGGACCTGCTCCTGGGACGTGTGCTTGAGGAGGCACGCTTGCTGTGTGTACACAATAGCTTTGTCATAATTTCCTGTGGGTTGCCACAATAGTATAACATTTCAGTGACAGAAGAAAAGGCGGTAATCTGGGTATGAGAATGGATGATAAATGAAGCGGCTTGGGGATGGAAGGGGTTGGGGTCATGTTATAAAAAACCTTACACCTGCTTAGCAACATCAATAAAACTCCACAGTTTGACTGGTATTAGACAATTGTGACCTCGGCTGGAAGCAGCATGACCGTTATGGTCCAGATGCTTGTGTTTATTAATTCTTTTGAGAATTGTCACAACAAAAGTACACATACATGGGATCATCTGCCATACCCTAAATATACACAGCGGACAGAACTATGTTGAAAAGATAGCCAGTGTTCTTGCCATAGAATCTGATAGTAACAGCTCTGGCAGTGTCATAAATACAAATATAAACATTCATATATAAATATATATGTACTGCCATCTACTGGAGGTCTCAGGGTATTAATCACCATCAGAGATATAAGGTACACAGCAGCAAAATATCTTGGCTATTCAAAAACTTTACAAACTGTTGTTCTTAATATTGTTAGTAATACTTATTAGTATTATCATATCTATATTCCTCAGCTTTGAAGACTAAAATAGCTTTTCTATATACGTTAAAAGCTTAACATGAGTTAAAAATGTCAGGCCATCAGGTTATGTGAATGGAAAAACATATTTTGTTACCCCAAGGTCTAACTTCTCCAAAGGTACAGTATTCTGCTCACAAACCCCCCTGGGGCCACTCCTCAGCTGTTGTCATGGTAACAGCTGAGAAACCCCTGAGGTTGCACCTTTTTAACAGTTGGATAAATGTTTATTTTCTCATTTTTGGGGGATATTAGTATTTGAAAACACTTTAGACTTCTGTAGACACAAATGTTTTCCTTAAACCACACCAATAATTGTTTTTTATTTTTAAATGTGAGAGTGAATATGATATCTTATACAGATCAGATATATTGAAAATATTTCTATATTTCTAACTGAGTGTTTTATTACAGGAATGAATACTGGTAAAGTGGGACAGTAGTAAAGTTTCAGCATTAATACAGTAAGTGCTTATTCTTCCATTAGGAAAAAGCATTAAGTTTATCCTAAACTAATAACTATTAACTATTGTAATCACATTAATGTAACAATTTGGATCATGTTTTAAAAACAATGTCAATCACAAATGATGTCAAAGTATCTTTTACTTTCATTTTTGTACTCTATATCAGTAGCAAAACAAGAAAATATTGGACACGATTTACTCACCACTGTTGTCAATGGCTTGCTTAAAATCCAGGTGAGATGTGTTCTTGGCAGTGTCAGAATTCAAAGTGGGTGTGATGGACATGCCTTTAAGGTGTGTGTATACATTCAGCTGAAGTAAAGCTCTGACGAGATGGAACAGCATCTTATTCCTGCTGTGCAGAAAGTTTTTTTTTGCTTCTGTTTCTCTGGTCCTCAGTGTCCAGCGATATCCAATGCAAAGAGCAATATAGCCTTAAAACAAGCCCATTCAAGCAAGTCCAATGTACTGATGTCTGGCATAAAAATTAACTTCTTGTTCTTGGACTTCTTGAATCTTGTTTTGAATGCAGGGATGAAACAAATGCATCAGTTCCAGCTATGTGGAACGCTCCAACTTCTGTCACTGGAGCTCCAGGCACTGTCTTCCTTTCTTTCTGTCCTCCTCTTCCAACTGTGTTCCAGATATTCCCTAGAGAACCTGTTTAACAGATATTACTTACGAATCTATTAAAGGAGACATATTTACTTTATTATAATGGAACTATATGTAGCTACATGAAAATACATCTGGCTAAAAAGGTGCTATGAACTAGTATTACGTAAAATAGAACCAAGGAATGTATTTCTGAATGCAGTATTATATTATATTACCTACTCTATACTTTGTCCCGTGATGAGGTTGTTGTGACAGCTGAGGTTTACATCATTGTTTCTTTACCCTTCCTTTTGTGAGTTACGTTGAGTCTAAATGGCCAAGAGGCAATTAACTACTACCCCCTACCGACCAGCTAACTTATTGATTTATTTAATATATTCCAAATACATGGAGCTCATGTGGCTCGCGTAAACTAACAGATGTTTAAGAGATGTGCTCACACTTGTTATTATTTATGAATTCAAAATATATTTCGCACAAATTTCACAGCTTTCACACAAAATACGCTTCACACAAATTAGGCTGCAGTTTATGATTTCAAACTGATGTTTAACACAATGTTACAAAGACAAAAAGCTGTTTGTTTAAAATTGCTACTTATCGACATGCCGAATATCTGTGTTTTGCATCATACTTCTGTGAACCTACTGAAAGAAATCGCCTCTCATCTCGCTCCCTGTACAGTATGTCGTAAATATGAATGTACAAACACGATTAAGGTCACTAACAAAAGTTATGATTGACTAAACATTGGGGCACAAAGATTTTTTGGAACTAAAATCTGCAACACTTTTACAAAATTGCCCATTGCCAATGTAGCTAGTATTTATTTTAAAAAATCGCTGTATAAAAGATATAACAGTCCATTTTCGCTAGCATTGTGCATGTTAAAAAGAACAGTGCTGTCATAAAAATTGTATAGAAAATATACATAAATAAAAATATGTGAACGTGAAACGTTTTCTAACGACTGTAATACTGTAAGTTTACAGAATCGTTCTTCTTTCATAAACATTATAAATCGAAGATAATTACTAATATATTAGTTTAAAAAAAAAGAAAGAAAGAAAGAAAGAAAGAAAATAAGATCACAGCAAAAACTTATACTCGCGCTTACCCTCTGGCGACACCTGACGACATTTCCGGTGAGTTATTAAATCATCATTGTGCTTCTTACAGACCTTACTTGATGAAACACAAATAACCATCAAAAGCATCAAACACATATTTACAATTTGCACATTGGAGTAAATGAAATTATTTTTGGATGTTATTTCAATCTCTCAGGGTCATTTGATGTTCACGTCTCACATGCCCAATATATCTGTGTACTTGGGTGGCACTGGGTCAAGACAAGGATTTAAAATATTTTGGTTTAATAGTTTATGTAATACTGCTGGCAGATCATTTAATATCAGCAGATTGCTCTACATCGAGTTAGTTAAAGGTCAGTAATTATGTGTGTGTTGATTTATAGTTTAAAGGGGTTTAAAACTGGTTGTTGTTTGTACAGACTGAAATAGATCACATCATGTTTAGATATTTACCAATATTTTCCAGTGAACAGCAAGGAAACTGTTCATTTAGCAATAACTGTCAAATAGTTCTTTATTTTTTAAACTAGCATGTAAAAGTAGTAGATGGTGTGAACGCCGCAACTTCCCACTAGATGGCAGACAAAACTCAAAATATAATTAGTGAAAAGCAAACGTTAATGTGAAAATTAACGTTAATTATTAAAATTAAATTAAATAATTTAATTTTAAATTATTTTTAAAATTAAAGTTACTTTTTCCTTCATATATTTATTATGCTACGTCTTACAACCTGATGGTATTTATAGAAACAACCACTTTAAAGAACATAAATGCAACCACAGTGCCTATTTCTGTACATATATAATTAAGACACCAGAGTCAGTTTGCTTTAGTCTTTAGAAAGCACTTAGAAAAAAACTGCAAATAGACAGCTCTGATCAAATTATGTTTGAAATGGTCATGATGAATAGTAGAGTTGGTGAATGGTGAATGTGTGATGGTTTTCTTCATGGTGAGAAAGCTTAGAGTAGCATGTAATGTTGCTTGAACTGTAGAAACAAGGTGCTTACAGCAATGATCACCCCAAAAAGCATTGCCACAAACATACAGTGGTAGGATATGAAAAGGACATAGTGCCAGATGGCCCCAAAATACATTGTCTTATGACCCAGAGTGACCTGACCCTTCTGCCATGATATTAAATAATGTGCCAATTTATCTGGACATTGTGTCAATGGTAATGAAACTGCGAAACAATATTTATTTATACATTCTGTCAATTTTTTTGTTTCCTTCATTTTGGCACATACATTATGTACAGGCTGTGCCTTCTCCCTCTTTGCTGCACACACAATATTGACAGTGTGTAAAATCTGCGTGTATGTTTTCAATGTTTCACTGAAGTAGCTTTGGTGACAGTAGCAGTAAGTTGCTGCCAATTCAAATTCGTATCACTTAATAGTGACAGCCACAGACACGCATATTTAATCACAAATTAAAGGTTTAGGCCTCAGATTATATCTGAATATGTGTAGTGGTGTGACAGTGGAAGTGCATAATTGCGAAGGTCAGGCTGTGGTCAGAGCTCAAAAGATCTGACACAAATCATTTATTTCATGAAATGTAAATAAGCACAAGTCACAATTCCGGTGTGTCTCTCACATCTCATCAAAATTGTAATGATTGTTAAACCCTGCCAGAAAGTAGATATAATCAATAAATATGTGGATTCTGAGCTATTTGATTATTATGATTATTAATAATATAAACTATATTATTTGTTTTTATATAAACTATTTATTATATGATTGCAAATCTTTCTCACACAATGAGACTCATTTGTACAATATTTGTACAGAACACTGGCTTACCACCAAGACCATTTTCCCTTAATCTCAGTTTTTGTGCAAGGCAATTTGCAACCTGTGGTTTAAGTTAGACGATAAGATCAGTCAAGACAATCAAGGGCCAGCTGACCAGTCTCAATAATTGAGCGGCCCTAATGCATGAACTTCGAAGGTGTTTCTATGGCAACCGGCCAGTCGGAGAGGGTAAAAATGAGCTTTGTTCAGGGTCAGCGTACGCTTTCCCCTGTACTGATTAGCTTAATATCACAGCTGACTTGTCGTATCACAATACATACCACAACATACAATAATTTGCAAAAAAAACCTCCACTTAGTGGAGTAATCAAAATGTTTTTAATCAAATAGAGATACAAAATATTATTTAAGTTTATATTATTATTATTAAATATTATAAGTAAAACATTTGCTAACGTTTTTAAAAACGGTTCGCAAGGGTTTTCACGCTAATTAGCCATTCGTAGAAAACAACGCATAGAGGAAATGATGGATCGCTCGTAACACCTGTAGTCAGAAAGGGGCGTGGCTGCGCACACACATTTAGACGCGGGAGGGCAAATCTCACTCAGGTGACCGACGCGCTCGCATCCACCTAGCGCAGCAAGAAACTAAAGTTATGGGTAAAAATGCTTAAGTAACTATACATAGACAGTCTCATTACAAAGTTGGAAGATCACTGAAAGAATCACCTGAGCTTTACTAAGATCTCTTTTAAAATGCGACCCGCTCCATCCGCGCATGAGGGGAAGAAATTGGATTTGTTTACAAGCTGGACACTGTGATCTGTCGGGATTGAATGGCATTTTTTTTATTTATGTTAAAGAAAATATTGTTTTTGTACGTCCGGGGATGCAAGAAGGCAGCGCGAGGCGTGGAGAGTGACTGTCGCTATAGATGTTTCGTGAGCTTGCGCTTCATGAGGGGTGATGGAGATGCTGGTGTTTTGGAGACCTCCAACATTTCTGTTTATTACCCTACTGTGGGTGTTTCCAGGTAAGAAAGCTAAATACTCTATTTTCAGTTAGCTGATACGTGTCCATTTATGGCTGCGTTGACGAACTAAGTGTAAGTTAAGAAGGACTGTAATACAGGTGTAGTATCAAATTGAATTATTATGTGACATAATACATTTACGTTTATATAACTGTTGAATAATCTTGATGCAGCAAATTATAATACTATGTTATTAAAACTGATCATCAACATTAAACTAATTACGAACTCGAATATATTTTGTACTATATACACCAGCCTTCCTCACTGACTTTAAAAGTGCTTTATAAGTGCTTTATAACCCAGAATGTGTAAGCTCTGTATGTATTTAGGATTTACCTTTAAAGCAATACCACAATAAGGTGGTCAAATGTTGAACGTTTTGGTTGTGGACCAAAATTTTGTGGACACAATAATAATTTTTAGGCAACACCTGAAAGGAGCAATCTCTAAATCAGAGGATCTTGTAATCCGATGAATTGCCTTTTTTACAAGCAAGGACGAGGTACAAATTCACTCTCAGTCCTGCCTACAAGATTAAACCGTGTCATTGTGCTGCAGTTTTTCCTTTTCAGCTTCAACACTTGAAATTTGGAGTATGACTTTTTTTCCTGGCTCCCATGCAGATAAGCTTCCATAAATACCGGCTGTAAATATGTCTTATATTATTGTGTCCATTTTGACAGCGTATAATTGAACAGAATGTGATGTGATGTAAACGTCTTAGATGTTTTGAAATGTTATCATATTAAAGCAATATTGATTGCTTTGTCAGGGATTTGGTCTGTTTCATACGTGCTATGTTGCTGATGTTGTTCTGTTTTCTGTGCATTCAAGAAGGCATGTTGACATCAGTTAGTGGAGAAACTGCCAGATTGTTTTAATGGAGTTTACAAAATGCTATTGAACAACAACATACATGCTGCCTTGCACAATTACTACACCAGGTGTTTGACTCAAACCTGACAGACCTGAAGGTGGTCTGAAGGTTACACTCTAATTGTGGACTACATGGCTTATTATCATTACTACAGAAAACTCTGTACAAAATTACTTACTAGTGCATACCGTCATGCAAAATCTTCCATGGTTAAAATAACCAGGATTTATGCATTTATCAAAGACTTTTTAATTCATACCAATGTGAATTCATTTTATACCAATTTTCAGGAACATTCACAAAGGACAAAGCTTAAGTCTCTTGCACTGCTGCGGACTCTAGTTTCTGGGTTACATCTGCTTGATCCTACCTTTGTGTAAATGGCTGAAATAAAGGGTTATGTCAATCAAAAATAAAAAATCTGTGATCTTGTCATCCAGATATGATGTACTTTCTTCTGTAGAAGCCAAAGAGGAGAAATAATGTTAATGCTGCTTCTCTCTTTCATATAATGAAAGTGAATGAGAACTAAAGCTGTCAATCAACATCTCCCTTTGAGTTCCACAGAAGATAGCAATAGCAATTTTGTTAGTGTCAAAAATTGTTTCCCTAGAGCACAAGACCACCTGTAGTATATTGCATGATTTTTAAACAAACAGCATTCTTAGTGGGAAGCTCAGTGCCTGTAATTGAGTACGGATCACTGGACCTTCAAAACAGAGATCATTAGAAATGGTAGCGCTCACCTACCAGAAGCAATTATGTTTTGTGTCAATTCATTTACCTTGCCACCAGTGTATTGTTGTGATCAATCTTGATTTGTACCAATACAGATCATTGTAAGTCATTGTCCATTATTGATGCGCCTGGTGTTTTGGCTTGTGTCAAGTGTTACTTAAACAAAGATGTCTCTCACTTCATATTGTGATCCTTATTAACTCAAGATTTCCTGGAACTGTATTTCATGGCTTACACTGACAGCCCAAAGAGTTAAGATCACATTTGTCAAGATTGTTATGACATATCTGAGACAAGAGATGGATTCAGCACTCATTAATGCTTAAGAAGAGCTACATCTCCTTCAAGTCCCCCATCACAGCGGCCCTGTTGCCCGCCCCCTCTCTGCCACCTGCCAGATGCATAATAATGCAGTGAAGAGAACCTGCCGTAGTTACGCCGCTATATGATTCAGGAATTATGAAACAACGATTATAATTCCAATCGGTTTAGGAACACTAACAGCAGATAACAATATGGCAGCATAGTGGCACTTGGTCATCGGGAGAAAGAATGACACTTCCGATCCCCCGAGAGTTTGCGTCGCCGCTTGTTGTGTCGTTTTCTTGAGTGTAGGCGAGGACAGTGCTGTTTTACAGTAGGTGTAAGTTGGAGGAATGGGTACAGTAATGAGAATCTCAGCCATCTAAATGAGGCCACGGCTGCTCTGGGCACGCCGCTTTGTGCCTGTGTGGGCTTCAGAGACACCTGGGAAACTGCAAACTAGCTGACCGCACGCTTCTTGTGTGCTTTACAATATATGGCGTAGGTACATCTATATGGGCTGATCTGTGCACCACATTGTGTGGTTGGGCTATGCTTTATGGGGATTACTATAAAGAAATAGCTGTGGGATTGGTCATGGAGAGGCTTATCCTTTCATTAGGGTGGACATACTGTATCCCTGGCAGTTAGATCAGCTGTCAAAGGCTGTATTGATCTATAGACCCTGGGCAACAACACATGGTGTTACGTGAGGCTATTGTTAATGTAAACGGCACGCAGCCCTGTCCTTACAGAAACCATTTGAAGTGTAATAAAATTAGTTTATATGCAAGTACATTTTTAGCATAGGTATTTTTGACTAATTGTCAATGCTAAGAGCTAAATATTTGTGTTTATTCAGTCTAGCCCACTGTCCCCTGAATGTGATTCTTAAAGAAGATTTTGAGGCCAAATCTTGTTCTGAAGGGGAGTTATCCTCGTTCCCCTGGATAGCTGGAGCTGGATTTGGACAAGCCAGACCTGGTTAAGTGAGGCTAATAAGGGCGTAAAAGATTCGATTTTGCCAGCCACTTTAGGAAACACAGGGAGCAGCTGTTGC